>CASHTH010001583.1:0-17271 GCA_030341885.1 Geodia barretti
ACAAATTTTGCATTTTATTGCAGGAAACGTGAAGAGCTGAAATTACTACGCCCCATGCCATCTAATAATTTCCGTCGAGATAAAAGTAGAGGAATGGCCACCTGACTCCAGTTCTAACTGCACCATTTCCTATCAACATATGTGTCCCTAACGTTTCGCCCCGCGACCTTCCAATTTAGTGCTTGTAAACGGTTTTTGCGTTTTTCGCAGACAGTTGTTGAATAAAGAAATTACAAACCAACATCCGAAAGAACGTTTAAAGTTGTGGGAATGACACACTCTAACTTCCCACTGCCCTTTTCGCTATCTTATAGTGTCCCCCTAATTGTTCCCCACACTTCCAATTAGGTGGTTTTAAACGGTTTTGCATTTTTTTTTGCAGGCCGTATATGAACGAATGACGAACCAACCATGCCCTAAACATGTTAGCGAAAGTCTGAATACAGACAGTGACACTCTCAAACTTCTGAACTGGCGCTTTGCCTATCATGCATGTTTCTCCTGACTTCCTTCAATCGAAGTTTCAATGGTTGTTTGTTTGCTGGAGTGTGATTAGACGAATAGATTACAATTAACCAGACCATGTTCCTAATAATGTAATTTCAGCTCGAGGCTAAAAGTGAGGAAGGACACTGACGTCACTCTACGCACTTTGAGCCTATCAGTACATGATGTATCCTACACTTCTCCCCACCACCAGTGTGCGCGAGAGCGCTTGTAACGATTTTGCGCGTTTTCAGACGGACAAAGAGTGTAAATGAAACGAAATCTCTAGAACCGAACTGTCCCTAAAATATTTATCATAGTCTAAGTCACGGAAATGACTGCGCTGCTCTAATAACGATGCAAGGCCTAATTGCCTACTGTGACATGTGTACCCCTACCACTTCCCATCATACACCTTCCATCTAAGTTTTTGACAGTGCATATGTTGTGCAAGGCACGATCAATGACGAAATGACGAACCAGCCATCCATATAGAGCTAGATTGTTCTGATAGGCATATTATAGTCGTGCAGTACGGACTGACACTCTGAACTCCATCTAACTGCTTTACCTTTGCCTATCAGTCTGGCCTGTCATTCCCCTACCGGGACCGACCGAATAAGTCTTGCATTTTCTGCGGTGAACACACGTGAAACGAACGAATTAACTAACCAACCATCCAATAATTATCTGTCGAGTACAAGTGAGGATGACACTGACTCACTATCTAACTGCATCATAATGCTATCAGATAGAGACCATAGGTGTCCGCTAGCCCTTCTCTACCTTACCGGGTTCCAATACGAGCTTGTGTGCGTGTTTTTGCGTTTTTCGGGGACTATTGGTCAGGAGTGAACGAGAAGTTAGCGAAGCCCATACCTCAACGTAGCAATATTTAGCTATAGTCTAAGTACGGAATGACACTCTCTCACTTCTAAGTCGCACACGTCTCGCTATCATGCATGTGTCCCCGCTAGGCCCTTCTTCCCATATCTCACTTCTCCAAGTATAGGTTTTAATCCGGTTTTCGCTCATTTTTTGCGAACGTGAAGAACACAAATTACAGACCTCAGCCAATTTTTCTGTCGAGTAAAAGTGATGGAATAACTACGCTCACATTACTTCTAACTTGTCCTACTTTGCCTCTCATGACGTATGTGCCCTAGCCATTCTCCCCGCCACTTTCCAATTAGTCCTGTAACGGTTTTGTGCATTTTTCGCTACACGAAAAGAAGACAGAACAGATACGGAAGACAAGGAATATGTGAATGAACGAAGTTATGGATCCCTCCAAGCATTTTACGTATGGTTAAAGTGTGCATTGACACTCTCTAACTTCTGACATGTACCGTGCCTACCTCCGCTCTAAGCAGTATTCCCCCCACCAGCTTCGATATAAGAGTTTACATTTTTTTGGCGGGACCACGTGCAGAAACGACTTTAATTACCAGCCATATCCGTCGCATAAAAGTGTGGAATGACAACTTTAGGAGTGCATAAGTTAGAGGAGGGTTGCTCAGGCTATGCTGCCACTAGACTGAGATAGACGGTGTTCCTGTGCGGCCTATGTGTCCCTAACCTCACCTTCCATAAGGCTTGTCACGGTTTTGCGTTTTTCGTCGCGGACATGTCAATGAACGAAATTACGAACCAACCATCCTCAAATTTTAATATAGTTAACGTGTGGAATGACACTCTCTAACTTCTAACTCCACCTTTGCCTGTCATAAATGTGTCACCACCTTTCAATATTGGGTTTTAAAGGTTTTGCCATTTTTCCAGGCACACGAATGAATGGAAAGTTTCCAAACGTTCAAAAGCATTGAAAACTGTTAGTTTTACGTTATTTGCTCTGTTCTATGTATTTTCTTAGGTTTTCTCCTTCTCTACGTTCTTTCCCCATTTTTTAACAGTTGTAAAAAATGTGGCAAAGGCTGAGGTAGGAGAGAAGGTAGTGGTGTGGTGTGTGGCAAGGGCAGTCAGGTGGTGGGATGACGAGATTAAGCAGAAGCAGAGAAGGGAGGCTTACAAGAAAATTCTTGATTATCTATGGGAGGAATATAGTAAACTGCATAGGGAGGTGAAAATTTAGTGTTCAGAAGAGCTTGAGGTTTGGAATGAGGTAGTGGGAAGAGCAAATTCAAATTTTGAAGGTAATAGGAAAGAAATTAATTTGGGCATTTGTTGGTAGAAGGACAAAGGGTAAGAGGAGGGGGATTACAGCTTTGAGGAATAGTGCTGGGGTATCTAGTATAAATGGGCAAGCTAGAGATGTTAAAGAGACATTATCAGCAGTTGGGCACTTGTAGTGTTGAGATGATAGTTGGAAAGAGGAAATGGATAAGAAAGTGTGTGAGTTTCCAACAGATTGTGTGGGAAATGTGTTGGATAGGGAAAGAGATTGCATTGTGTGTTAGAAAGTTGAAGAATAAGAAGACTGGTGGTAGTGATGGGCTTGTGGGGGGGGGCTTCTAAAGTATGGTGGATCAGTGATGGTAGAGTTACTTAAACACAGTAATTTGGTGTGAGGAGTTTGTGCCACCACAGTGGAGGGAGGGCCTCATAGTTAACCTGTTTAAGAAGGGAGATAAGGAGGATCCTGGGAATTATAGGGGCATCACTCTGCTGAGTGTGGTTCGGAAGGTCTTTTGTAAGGTATTGAACAATAGGTTGGTGAAGCATCTGGAAGAGGGAAAGGCATTGCATGAGGGCCAGGCTGGTGTTAGGGTTGGAAGGGGTTGTGTTGATAATATTTATACGCTGAATGAACTCGTGCAGGGTAGACTAAAGGAGGGGAATGAGTCATATGCACTCTTTCTAGATGTGCAGAAGGCATACGATAGTGTGTGGCGTAACGGCCTGTGGTTTAAGTTGTGGGAATTTGGGGTAAGAGGAAAGATGTGGAAGGTCACAAAGAAGATGTACGAGTATTCAAAGAGTGCTGTATTGTTGGATGGGGAACGGTCCGAGGCATTTGATGTGGAACAGGGGTGAGCTTAGGGATGTAGCTTATCTCCAATTTTATTTTCCGCATTTGTGAGTCTAAGGATGAGTTACAGACGCTTGTAGATGTGGTGCATACCTACTGTCGAAAATGGAGGCTAAAGGCTAATGTGAGTAACAGTGCAGTGATGGTGTTCGCTAGGGAGTCGGTGGATGGTGCTTGGAAATGGGGGGAGTGTGTTTTTCGTAGAGTATCTAAATACACATACTTGGGTGTTGATTTTACTAATACTGGTGCATGGGATGTACATATCAAGAATGTGTTAGACAATGGTAGAAGGAAGGTTAATCTGTAATTAGTAATAGGGATAATTTTATTAATTTCAGTGCTCGCAGTTTGTTGTTGCTGGCGATGGTTAGGCAGTAGTGGTATAAGTTAGCGGCATTGCCAGGCAATAGGTATCCGAAGAAGCTTTTTAATCTGGAATGGAATTTTAAGCCACGGAGAGGAAGGCAGAGGAAATTAAGTGTTGGAGTAAGGTCATTGACGATCTCTTTTCGTCATTATGTCTTGACAAGGCAGAGTGGTTGCATGATATTCAAAATGGAGATTGCTCCTTGAAGGGCTTTCTGTCTATAGTAGGGGACAGTATTAATGAGAGGGAGATTAGAAAGTTTGAAGAGGGGCTAAATACCAAAGAAACATTGTATAACACATTTAGCAAGGTGGTAGAGTTCAAAAAGTACTTGCATTGGAAAAGTGATGATTAATGTTTAAGTTCAGGTCAGGCACGCATGGGCTAAATGAGGAACTCGGTAGGCATAGGGGGAGGGAGTGGGATGAAGGAGTGCCTGTTGTGTGATGATGAGTGTGAAAGTGTGAGTCATGTGTTGTGGAAGTGTCCAGCATATAGTAGTCTTAGGAGCAATTTCTTAGTTGCTCTGCAGGAGAAGCTTCGGGATGATTGGTTTGAGCTTTTCCAGCCGCTTGATAGTTTCAGGAATGCGTCCTTTATTAACCCTCGGGCGCGTATGCGCAGCGAGGGTTACAGTACTTGGGTCTGTCTGTTACTCTACATCTTACCTCTCGAATGTCTGTTCGTCCCAGAAACGATACCGTCTACCCAACGGGCCACGAAGGTCATAAAATATGTGGGGTTTTCTCTGAAAATGCTCCGTTGCAGAGCTAGAGCGCGAAAAAGCCAATATGCAAATACGCAACGGACGAGAAGGCTTACCGCGGTCTGATCGATCCGCCTGCTCTGCGTACCTCGGAGGCACCAGAAGATGCAACGCAGGGCGTGTATCGCCTCTCGCATGCTATCTAGTAGTGTAGTTAGCCCGCGTCAGACTCTGCGCGAGCTGGCAAGACCACGAGTAACAGCTAAAACTAAACCCAGCCCATCGATTAGTGATACAGGGCATGCGTTTACTCACGCGTGCGCGTCACAATGCGCCGAGGGTTTGCACTTCAGTGCTTTTCATATTGGGTAGTGAGCTGTGGGAGGTTAATTTGCTTCACCTTGTTAAAGGTTTTATTTCGGATGTTTGGGAGCTAAGAAAGGTTAGGTTATATGGCGATAATCCCAGCGTACAACAGACCCAGTCTCAGATTGCGTCTGGGGAGCTGCAGGGTGTCGCTGGTGGAAGGGGTGAGTTGAGGTGTCTGGGAGGTGAGACAGACACCGCATGTTCACATAGTGTATGTTCCGTTTGTTAACGGTTCCGCCCATTGCTCTGGGTGCGTGGTCTATGGCCCTAGTGATATGGCAGCCACCTGAGTATTATTATCGTTTTCCTGATTTTGCGCTTTTTCTATGTTCATATTTCAAATGCACACGTTTTTCTTGGTTTACCGACATTTACACAGCATTTCCACGTTGCATAAGTTTTTTGCACACATTTAAAAACTGTTCTATGTTTATCCTCCGTTCAACGTAATTTCATAGCAATTTTCCGTGTATTTTCACTTATACTGCGCACGCATTACATGTGCCACAAACATACTACACAAAGATGGAGCTGAAGACTAAAAGTAGTTTGAAAGTCAGCTGCAAAAAGGAATCTGGAGAATACAGGTTGTGGAAGATAGAGATGAGTCAGTTAACTGTACACAACCTACTTGAAGAATGCTCATGACATTGTTCTTCTTGGAGAGACAGCTCTGACTTTTCCTAGAGCACCACGGGACGGTGGAAGGCAAGGTGGAAGGACAGGGGGATAAAGCGGTAGCATCCCACTGTTTCTTGTATAGGCCGTCATTATACACGTACACATCAATATATGGCCAGATTATGACCAAGAATACCGCCTTCGCAAGGATGCTTGCCGTCGCATACAGTATACAAACCGGTCGTCTAACGCTTTTCCCTTCTGCCTTTTCAATCAGACTTTCTCTCAAAATTGCTGGCGATCCGGTAGAAGACAACTTTTCAGGCTTGATAGCTGTTCATTCTGCTGCCTGCGCCGCTGTCGAGAAGCGACCATGGGCCACGAAAAACGTATCTACTCGTAGCGTCTTCTCCAAGGGTCAACGTGGTTTTGCGTAAAAACTCCGCCCACTAATCCTCGGTGCGCAAAGCGCCGCGAAAAAGCCATAGGGCCGTTGCCAACGCCCCGTTGCTACGGAAATTTTATGATTACGTATGATTTCGTGACGTCACTAAGTTGGTACGAAACAACCGTGACGTACACGTCGCATGTGCAACAAATCAACTCGACTTGTGCGCATGTTCGAACCGGACATTTAGTACGCATGCGCTTAAACCAGATTAAGCGCGTGTTTGTGGAAGGAGGCACGTTTCCCTCCGGCTACTCTGGTTAGTTGGTTTTGAGTTGCAGATCACGTCCAGAATGCTGCAGTTTGAATCTAGCGACGAGTTGGATCTTGTTGATTTTGGAGATTCAGAGGAATGTGTGCGAGGTATTATCATAAATAATTGTAACAGCTAGTGGAGCCAGCTGTCGAAATACCGTTCTGACACGCCTTCTCCCGGAGGTGGTAGGAAACGCGTCATTGATTGCGTATTACTGTCCGTATAGAATGTATAATTATATGCAGACACTCAAGCGTCGCTAAATCAATGTCAAGCCGAGAGATGTAGCTTTTAAAAGTAAGCTTATACTATAAGATCTGCTCTCTGTGACATTTCAAGAGGGTGTTTCAACTTGTAACAGGTGGTGGACCAACACCTGCATTCCTGAAATGTTATTTGGTATAGTTTGCAATTCGACCAATGGTCCAACCCCCTCTTGTGTCATGTGTGTGCGTGCAGTGGGTCAACCTGTCTGTGTCATAAGAAGGGGAAGGGTGGGGATGGTTGTGTAGTTGCGTAAATTTTCTACCCTTGCCAGAGCCCATAAGCACGGTATTGTAAACTCATGATTTTCTAGGCTCGATTTCTGAGTCAAGGGTATATAGAAAAGGCGTGAATATTCTTACAAGTAAATAAAAAATCCTGCGAATTGAAAAACAAGCGGCATATAGGGATGGTATAAAAAGAAATGTAGACAAGATAGGGATGGATACATGAAGTATGGCTAACGAACAGAGTTGAGCACGCTGGCACTCATGACCCCATCTCACAGTCCCTATATTGTTATCTTGGTAAAGTATTATACATTTACCATTACAATGTATCAGGACCTATAACTTGGAAATACTATCTTCTTGTCTCCTTTTCATCCCTACATGCCTCTTTAAATTCTTTTAATTACTTTTCTCCACTCATTTAAATTTTGTACTATGCACTACTCTGAAGCCCCCTACAAAAATTTGAATGCTTGTTGATATGTAATCCTCATGTAATAGGCATGTGTACCAAGTTTAATATCCAATGTGTGCTACCATTAGCAAGTTTAAGAGTAATTGTGACCCGCTACGGGAAAGGGACTCATTTGACGCTGGGAAAAATGTAGCAAAGGATCCTCTCTACACAGTGCTATAAACGCTACAACAATAGTGCATACTGTTGGCAACATGAAACGCAAAGGGGTGTGTACTTCAGAGATACTTTGCGTGGCATATCTCGCGTCAAGTACACTGCAGAGACTTTATTTTTACACGACAATGTAGCGTAGTTTTTGTTCCTATTGAGTTTTATAAAAGGCAATAGTGAACCCATCGCACTATTTTTACTCCTACCCCACAATAGCAACTCCACCTCAGATGAACCCTTTTCGTGTAGTGGGTCATAATTTTAGAGAAATATGCCTATGTGGTCTGTGGTCGTCATGGAAACGAAGTAATACGCATGCATAACGAGTTTTATTTCCATGTGTGCTACAGTTAGCCAGTTTGAAGTTATTTTGGAGAAAGTGCCTGAGATATTAATCAAATCAAAACCACTGAAGTGCTAACTCTCGGCGCAAAGTGCACGCGTTGAAGTAAGCTGGGCTATGCGTCGTCAACGGAACCAGTTTCTTCAGAGGCTCTTACATGCACTCTACTGTGTTTCCTTGCTTGCGACACAGACAGGAAGGCATGGCCGCATCCACAAACTGCTCATCTCACGTGAAATGTTGTGCTACATTGCGGACATACTTTGCTCAATTTGTTATTGATTGGGTTCGCAAAGTGCACGCGTCTGTGGGTGCGCCTGGGTGCGCATCAGCAAGGTGGCCTTCAAACAATACTAGGCCTGTATGCGATACGAACAACTTCTGAGCTAAATGTTTTTTCAGTGTTCTAGCTAGAAAATAATGACAGTGGTGCTATCCATCACCTAGGGGGGTCTGGGGGCAGGTCCCCCAGGACCATTTTAGCATTTGGACTCTCAGAGATTGAACCTGGGTGAATTTTGATGCAAATATGGTAAATTAATAACATCTTTAAAACACAATACATTACCTCTTCCTTTCATGCTTCCTTGCTACTTCCTTGAGCACAGCTGGCACTGGAGGTGCTGACGTGGTAGTTCAGTTTTGAAAACTTACTATATACTTATGTGCATAGTACTTACGTAAACTATGAATATGTATTCAAGCACTTGTGCATACAGCGGGCTGTTGCAATAGAGCGGTGGTGGAGTGTAACTGTAGCGTGGTGCTGCACTGTTCTTCCCGCGCTTTAATGAGAACCCTGTAGATTTGAATGATATTCCGTGATATATAACTAGTGAAAAGCCATTATGCAAAATAATACTTGCTTCACTTGACTTCATCCACTTGCTGTGTGTACTTGGGCACTATAAGTCACAACAGAGGGCATGTAACAAGTGCTGCATGTTATATGTTAGCCAGAATGAGCCTGTCTGAGAGCTATATACTAGCAGGAGACCATGAGTAAATCGACGACGCGTAGTCCATCCATCAATTAGTGGTGCCAGGCATGCATGTAGGTTTTGATGTTTCTTTGGCAATGAGGGTTTGCATTTTTATTCCACATCACGCATTGATAACTGACTTGTGTCTTTGCTTTCTTTTTACATTCATGTTTTAGAATCTATTATCCATCTTAACATTGATGAAAGTGATGAACTGTTTTTACTAGCCATCCGGAGAAATGATGCGGCTGTCACTGAGAAGATGCTTAATCAAGGTGTGTTAAGTATATAGTTTGTAAACCCTTGGCGCGCATCTGCAGCGAGGGTTATAGTGCTTGGTCTGTCTGTCAGTGAGTGCGTCTCGACGCTTGTTCTAGCACTACAGCTAGCATGGAGACGGCGAATTAACGCATAACTCTTGGCCCAACCATCAATTAGCGATACCGCGTATGCGCAGTATGCTGGGGGTGTGCATTTCCAATTTTCGTGGTGCATATTCTGATGCACAGCATTAAGCTATGTGCGTAAATATAACCACACGATACTTTCAGTATCGCAGGGTGTAAATATAGGTTACACTATGCCCACGAGACGGTTTAGTGGACATACACTACGAGTGCGCAGCACGAGTAAACCTTCGAGTGGGTGTAGTGTAACCAATTTGTACCACAGGAATGCGCACTAAGACAACTTATTAGTATGCATGCCATGGTGTATGAGAGCTCATACACCACATGTGAGTGTATGGCTGAGTCAGCACACCATACACCATGGCATGCATACTAATGAATTGTCTTAGTGCGCATACACTGCGTTTGGTGCCTTTGATTTCTAGGGCTTCTGTGGTACTAATGATGAAATGAGGAGGTATTTGAGGTTTCACCTACTAATATTCGTGCTTCTCACAACTTAAAATAAAATTGGTATCATAAAGATGAACTTTCAGTTGAGTATTGCTGCCCACTTTTTTTCAAGCTTCAGCATAAAGCATGGTTTGAACAACTGCCCACAGTCTAAGGATTCGCCGAATTTTCTTGCAGTATTAAATGTGCACACTGATAACTCTCAAGAGACTTTCCAGTGTAGTCCTTATCGTCTTTTTGTTAGAGTTGTCTTCACTGTGTCTGTGAACATTGCTTACAGTGAACAGTTGAGACGGGCAATACGTGCACTAATTATGTTCCGTATTGTCTCCCTTTGTAGGACTTTCCAATAACTGTCGTTCTGTTGAACATTTGTTTGTTTTAAGCTCAATCCCTGGCTGACTCATACAACATGTACGGGCCATAGCATTCATCATTGATTGTACTGCTTTCTCACCATCGATCGATCAATTTCCATAGGGCTTTCCAAATCGTGATGGTCTTGGGGGGTTTAAAGATACTCCATAGAAGTTTAAACTATCGAAACTGCTTTAGGAAATGTTTGTGGTTAATTTTTTAATACGAACCTCTCTCAGCTCCTGCTTAAGTCTTATTGATCATTGTTTTTTCTAGATGCGAAGTATGTTCAATTCATTTGTATCCTAGCACCTTCTTCTACAGTTTCAACGATCGGATGCCAAACGTTCTGTTGAAATTATCAGAAGTCTGTAGCTAGTTCAGTTTAGAAGTTGTGGAATTCTTGTGAGAATAATTATAGACCATAAAGGAGTAAAGGAGTGATATAAAAAATGAAAAGCACTGAAGTGCAAACCCTCGGCGCACTGTGACGCGCACGCGGAAGTAAACGCATGCGCCGTACCACTAATTGATGGGCTGGGTTTGGTTTTAGCTGTTACTCGTGGTATCTTGGCAGCTCGCGCAGAGTCTGACGCGGGCTAACTACACTACGAGATAGCATGCGAGAGGTGATACACGCCCTGCGTTGCATCTTCTGGTGCCTCCGAGGTACGCAGTGCTCGCGGATCGATCTGACTGTGGTAAGCCATCCCGTCCGTTGTGTATTAGCATATTGGCTTTTTCGCGCTCTAGCTTTGCAACGGAGCAGTTTCAGAGAAAACCGTTCGAAATTTTTGACCTTCATTGCCCGTTAAGTAGGTCGTATCCTTTGTGAGACGAACAAACACCTGAGAAGTGAGATTGAGAGTAACAGACACACAGACAGACAAACAGACAAACAGACAGTAACCCCCGCGCATGCGCGCCGAGGGTTAATAAACCTGTGACACCCAATGCCAGAAAGGTCCTCAGCACCAATGACAAACATGAGTGTCAGTAGCTTTCAGATAAGGCATGTTTATATAGTAATTTTGAACTGGCTTAAGTGAGACGCATGGGGTTTGAAAAAACTTCGTTTAGTAGCTGACATCATTAGAAGCTTTAATCTGTGACACAGTGAACTGATATCTTTTCCTGTCGCATGCACAAAGCTGAGTAGCGACTCGAGATCCATTGCACTTGCCCCATCCCTCGACTGCCATATTCAGGGCCTTTCAAGCTGACATCTGGCAGAACTAGTGATATCACAATCAAATTCTATGTACGGTTGCCAACGAACTTTGCAATGTTAGCGACGGTCTACAGCTGTGAGTACACATGGAAACTATGATGCATTGGCTCTTCTTGTATGAGCGGGATTTTCTGTGCTTAATGTATAAAGATAAAGGCTTTTAAAAATCAACATTTCGGTCCCCTTTGCCAAAACGGTAAGGGTGTGCCTGACCTTTGCTTGGCCATGGCTTTGCTGTTCATGTTCATAATTGGTCTGACGTACACAAATTTATCCTGACACAGTGCTTTACGTTTTACATACTGGTACAACACATGATAAAATTCACTGTAATGCAGTCACATGCTCAGTCGTTTGACACCCAGCTACCCCAATCCTCCCGATTAGTGAAGTGTTCCGAGGCAGTCTCAGTGCTATGCTGCCGTTTGGGTTGTGCTCGGGAGTCTTCTACATTTCTACGCCTTTTATTATGCCACCAGAGATCTAAAGATTCACTAGGATCCCGTTGGGTCCTATAGTGACTATACGAAGAAGGCTATCGAGATGTTTTCATTTAGTGAAGTTTGTCAGTCGGTTGGTATGCACAAAAAATGCTCAAAAACTCCAAGAATATTGGGCGAATCCTTAGACTGTGGGCAGTTGTTCAAACCATGCTTTATATCCCATCCCTATCTTTTTCGGATTTTGTCGGCAGCTGGCAAAATGTGGTTTTCGTTGTTGTATGCTGCGTACATTGCACATGTGAACAATCTGAATTTTTGCTTGGAAATGTACCTCTTCCCAGAGCGGATGAGCTAGATGTGGTAAACGAGGTGTTTGGGCCAATGAACACGGCAGCCGGAATGTGTCGCCCTCTGCAGGGGTGGACTTGGCGAGGTTGGATGAGCCTGATGTTTACGTGAGGGCGGAGGAGTGTCGAGATGGGCTGGCTTGAGTCGGATGGTGGTCGGTTTCCCATTGTAATCTATAGTGTAGTGTTTTGAAGAACGGTTCAGAACTAGATACGGGCCGTCATGCGGGGGTTGCAATGAACTTCTGATAGCATCGCGACGAAGAAACACCTGCGAACACTCAGTTAGGTTATCGCTGATGAACGTTCGTCGATGTTGTGGATGTCTTGTTGGAACCACCTGCAGCTGGCGCATAGTGGCTTTTTGGTTGGTCACATACGTTGCTTCGTCCACAGGATTGTAACCGTGCGACCCCTTCTACTGGGAGACCAGTGTAGTCCAGTACACTAATTCCGCTTCAGTGCACTTGATGTCGTCCTTAAAGGCAGTCCGGATTCCTAGTAAGACGAGGGGATGGGAGTCCATCCATCAGTTATGATCCAGGGGTGACATCAAGGATGCCTTCAGCTGACGATGCAACCTCTCCACCAGGCCATTGGCAATTGGGTGATATGATGTGGTACGGACCCGTCTGGAGCCTAGCAGCTGCATAAGTTTCGTCCAGAAGGCGGATTCGAGTTGGCGTTCAAGGTCGGTAGTGATGGTGGATTGGTGCCAAACCTGCGATCCAGCCACTTAAAAATGCCTCGGCAGCTGATTCTGCAGTGATGTTGGCAAGAGGAAATGCCTCTGGGCAACGGGGGAATCTATCAATGCACGGAAGTAAATATTTTGTAACCCGGAAGCGGTCCTACAAGATCAATGTGGATAATGTCGAAGCGAGTGTCTAGTGTAGCGAGTGCAGTGATGGTGTGTCGTTGGACCTTGGCTCGCTGGCACTGTGGACATGCCTGGGCCCACTTCCTTTCGTCCGCTTTGATGTTCGCATAGATGTAGCGAGTTGTTAGTAGACATTCCATAGCTCGCACACGGGAATATGAAAGGGAGTGGAGGGAGTCAAACACCTTTCGTGGGTACGCTTGTGGTACGAATGGCATGGGCGCGGGACTCCTATTGAGAAATCGCAGATGACTGTTGCTTTAGACGCGGACATTGGGACACTTTCGAGGGGTGAGTGATGATGGCGAAGACTGGAAAGAGGCAAGGTTGGGGTCATTCTCTGGCGCTGTTGGAGTTCGTTTACCTCTACGCGAGACAAGGCGTCAGCAACCCGGTTGTCTGTTCCCTGGACGTGTCGAATGTCGCTGGTGAATTGTGAAATAAAATCGAGGTGTCGCACTTGTTGAGGGGAATGTTGTGTTGAGCGTGAAGGTAAGGCACGTGTCAGTGGTTTGTGGTCAGTCAATATGCAGAATTCTCGCCCTTCAACCATCATGACGTATAGCGAGGTAGACGGCCAGCTGCTCCCGGTTGAAGGTACTGTAACGGGAGTCAGCGGGTTTGAGTTTCCTTGAGAAATATATAGGAGATTGGGCGCCACTCGTTGCCACACTTCTGCTGCGAAACTGCTGTGACAGCTATGTCATAATAGGAAGGGAAGCTGGGAAGTTACTGTACATGGGGGTACGCAATATATATTGCAGTACCTGTGCTCGTGAAGACATGGAGAACAAAGCACAACCGGAACATGATTGCTTCTAAAACTGCAGTGGGCCTTCAACATCTATAGACTGACATATAATTACAAGGGCAAGCAAGTGTGGCCTAAGATACACAACATTCATTGGTGATGGAGATAGTTTGCTACACCAAGATTTAATTTCACGTTCAAAAAAAATCTAGTGCTAATCACGCAATGAAGTGTTATCGTGCGTCACTAGAGACGTTGGTGGAAGACAAAACCCGTTATAAAGGGAAGGACAAACAATCCCTACAGACATACACAGATACCACTGAGGGATTCTGCAAGTGAAGCTAAAGATTTTTGCCTCACATACTCAGACATCCTCTCTATGATGTTTGTACCAGTGTAAGTGTGGACCTCCACGTGGAGCTAGTACATACCATTGGACCCACAATTTTGGATGTCAGTGTTACCTAAGCTTCACAACGTTTATTTCACCACCATGCTTCCCGAGTTAGCTCTACCCCTCATGCATACTGGGGTAACATGCAAGCCTACAGTAACTGACCACTACTATGTAGAGATTATCAACACTCTGGACAATGGCAAAGGCACATACCCGAATTTCTTCCCACATATCAGACCATAAAACACCGGGTTTGCAGTGCACCCAGTCTTCGCTGTTCAGCGCTTTGTTAACTTGCGAAGTTACCCTGCCCCCACGAACGATCGTGTGTTTGTCTGTAGGCCAGCACACTAAAAACAATGTATACGTGGAGAAAATTTACTGTGGTAAAATTGGATTCACGAGATTTTGGGAAATGTGTGCTCATGCACATTAACAAACATGACGGTGATTAACAGACTGCCCTCATTAATCCTCGGCGTGCATGCACAACGAGGGTTACGGTGCTTGGTTCAGTTGTTTCTGTCTGTCAGTTTTGTGTCTTTTCTCTCTAATAGTCCACCGTCTTGACATAGACTAGTAGGGGGAGTGGACTGTTAGAGAAAAAGACATGGAAGGTGTATATCGGATTGACAGGTTTACAGGATATTATATCTAATTCGTTTTGAATATGGCTTTTTATACTTTACGTCAACCAAAAAAATGGCTGCTATTCTACTTGATAAAGAATAGAAAACTGCAGCAAACATCAGCGGTCTAGAAATTCACGATTATCCTCTCTCCTCTCATTCTTTAAACCCATTAGCAACACACACCTACAAGGATCAGACAGCTTATTCAAGCCATGCACTCTGCTGTTTGCGCTGTGATATGTACGTAGTATGGGAACGTATCTACTAAAAAAATTATGAATATGGGGACTGTATGGAGACAAGACAGGGATGCCCAGGTGATGCCGTACTACAATATATTATAATGGCTGCATACTTCAAACAGAGATTGCCCTGCTAGTCCTTCACACCAGCCCTATATCATTGCGAAGTGTGATCCCTCGCGGGTATCCTAAGCTTATTAGAAGATAATGCTCTCTGACAGCCCCTCAAATTTAATTTTCAATTGCATTGTGTGCAGCCTTACCGAAGGTTTTACCAACTTATGCCAAGGAATTTGTTTTGGATTTTTAACCCACGGCACACATGCACAGTGAGGGTTACGGTACCTTGTTTGTGAGTGTGTTTGTGTGTGTGTGTCTGTCCGTGTCCATTTGTCTGTTACCACGTTTTCTGCGACTACGCGCGAGGAAATGACAAATCAGCGATACCAATGGGTTCATCGCTACACTGGCTTCATTTTTAAATAGTTGATTTTTGTATAACTGCTGCGTTCAAAATTTATGGCGTGAATAGCAAGGGAAAAAGCCAATATACAAATGAGCACTGGCTTACCTCGACCAGTCTGCTTGCTCTGTGTACCAGGCACAAGAAATCACAACGTAGGGGGTGTATCGACTCCCGCGTGCTATCTACTACTGTCGCTAGCCTGTGTCAGACCCCACACGAGCTACTAGCGTGGAGATCGCAAGTAAACCCATACTCATAGCCCAGCCCATAAATTAGTGGTACAGCGCATGCGTAACACGCTGATGGTTGTGTGCCATTGTCCTCCTTTTGTGAATGTATGTGATGATGTGTGGCTTGTGTTGAGGAAGTTTTAAATGAGCAGGCACTGTCCACGTTTTAGCCATCATCAATTGTGCTACTGCATAACATCTTATCACTAAGTATGGTAGTACTTAGGAAAGTAAATTACGAATCCGGCGATTTAAAAAAAGAGGCATATACTGAAGCATGCTATCTTCTAGTGTTGCTAACCTGTGTCAGACTCTTCGCTAGCTACTCAGCACAAGCAAATGTATAGCCCAGTCCATCAATTAGCGGAACCGCATATGCGTATGACTTTGCCATTTCTAGTGCAGGCAAAGCAAGGCAAGGTTTTGTACTTGTAGATCTCCACCAACACAATTGGAAGCAATTTTTGTGTTTTTGATGAAGTATTATTATTCTAAGCACTAGCGTAACTAATGTAGTTAGTTGAATGTATTGCCTGGGGCATTTTGTTGTTGTTTTTTGTATTGTCTTGCATGATTTGGTGGCATTGAGATACGATTATCTTAACTGAACAATGACAACGGCAAGAAGGAATTAAATTGCAAACCCTCGACAAACTGTGCATGCTCCTTACCACTAATTGATGGGCTGGGTTATTAGTATGCATTTACTAGTGGTCTCCTGCTCGCAGAGAGTCGGACACGGGCTAGTTAACCCTCGGCGCGCATGCGCAGCGAGGGTTACAGTAGTTGGGTTTGTCTGTGTGTGTGTCTGTCTGTTACTCTCAATCTCATTTCTCGGGTGTTTGTTCGTCTCACAAAGGATACGACCTACTTAACGGGCAATGAAGGTCAAAAATTCGAACGGTTTTCTCTGAACTGCTCCGTTGCAAAGCTAGAGTGCGAAAAAGCCAATATGCAAATACACAACAGACGGGATGGCTTACCACAGTCGGATCGATCCGCGTGCTCTGTGTACTTCGGAGGCACCAGAAGATGCAACACAGGGCGTGTATCGCCTCTCGCATGCTATCTAGTAGTGCAGTTAGCCCGCGTCGGACTCTGCGCGAGCTGGCAAGAGACCACGAGTAACAGCTAAAACTAAACCCAGCCCATCAATTAGTGGTACGGCGCATGCGTTTACTTACGCGTGCGTGTCACAGTGCGCCGAGGGTTTGCACTTCAGTGCTTTTCACTACAGTAGTAGAGTACTTCATCAATCACCGGACACCACTCTTTATCGGATACCTTCGAATTATCGGACCGCAATGTCTTGTGTACCTACAACTCACTGCCAGGGCAAGGCGAGTTATATGCCGTAAGTTCGTCCCTTCGGGAACTAGTTACCGCGTTATTTTACCTAAAATGCTCATGCGCAATCGGTTGGAACAGACAAGCGCATGCGCAAAATTAAGTGGGCGTAGTCTTTGTGCGGCTGTTTGCGCACGGCTTTACGACGCAGAACTGCGTGTTCAGCTGTAGTATTATAGTGTTGAGGTTTTCTGAGTACATAGCGTTGTCTCTTTAGGTTTAAAATCCCACAAAATGCAATGTCCGAACATAGGGGCCTTATTTCCGACTGACGGTGGTTCGGACAGAGTGATTTTTGTGCCGCTTGTCTCCTTTCCTTTTTTTACTGCGTGCACATGCATTGGGGCATAATGTCCGTAACATGTATTTATTTTCTCGGACTCTTAGTT
>CASHTH010001587.1:0-67742 GCA_030341885.1 Geodia barretti
GAACCAATTGCGGGAGAACTGGCTCAACCCGCTCAACATGCTGGGCGAGCCGGCGTTGAGTGCACAGGAGAAGCGGCGACGGACGCTCACCAACTTTGTACAACGACAATCCAACATGGCTTCGGAACGCCCACGCCAAGCTCGACGCAGCGGTCGCGGACGCATACGCGTGGCCACACGATCTGTCGGACGAAGAGATTCTGGATAGGCTGCTCGCGCTGAATCTGGAGCGCGCCGAGGCGGAAAAACAAGACACAAGGACGGAAGATGCCGAATAGGTTGATTGACGAGACCAGCCCGTACTGGTTGCAGCACGCCAACAATCCGGTGGACTGGTATCCGTGGGGCGAGAGGCGCTGGAGCGGGCGCGGGCAGACGATAAGCCCATCCTGCTGAGCGTGGGATATTCGGCGTGCCACTGGTGTCATGTGATGGAACGCGAGTCGTTCGAGAATCCGGACATCGCGGCGCAGATGAACGATCAGCTTCGTGAGCGTCAAGGTTGACCGCGAGGAGCGTCCTGACATCGACTCCATATACATGACGGCCGTTCAGGCGATGACCGGGCACGGCGGATGGCCTATGACCGTCTTCCTGACGCCTGACGGCAAGCCCTTTTACGGCGGCACATACTTCCCGCCTGAGGACAGGGGCGGCATGCCGAGCTTCCCGCGCGTGCTCTGAAGGCGATTTCGGACGCATACAGCAACAACCGAAGTGATGTGCTGCAGAATACGGAGCACCTCCTAGGAGCGCATGCGCCAGATGTTGCGCGTCGCGCAGCAGGGCGTGGAGCCGCTGACTGACGAAGTGATGCGGCTGGCGATGCGCAAGGCGGCGAGCGACTTCGACGACAGGCACGGCGGCTTCGGCTTGCAGCCCAAGTTCCCTCAACCAATGACCTATGAGTTCCTGCTGCGTCACTATCTGCGAACCGAGGACGCGGACGCGCTTCACATGGTCGAGCTTACATTGCAGCGCATGGCGATGGGCGGCATATACGACCAGATTGGCGGCGGGTTTCATCGCTATTCGACCGACACATTCTGGCTCGTACCGCACTTCGAAAAGATGCTCTACGACAACGCGCTGCTTGTGCGCCTCTACTTGCATGCATACCAGATTACGGGCAATCCGATGTACAGTCGCATCGTGGAGGAGACGCTGGAATATGTGACGCGCGAGATGACATCGCCTGAATGTGGGTTCTACTCGGCGCAGGACGCGGACAGCGAGGGCGTCGAGGGCAAGTTCTTTGTCTGGCTTCCACGGGAGATAAACCAGAGGCGCTGGGAGATGAGGACGGCGAGATATTCTGCCGATACTACGGGGTAACAACGCACGGCAACTTTGAGGGGCGCAACATCCTACGCGTGGCGATGGACGCCGCAAACCTCGCGCGCGAAGAGGGGCTTGACGCCTCTGGGTTTGGCGAGCTACTGAACCGGTCGAGGGCTAAGCTGCTTGAAGTGCGGAATGAGAGGATTGCGCCCGCACTGGACGACAAGATACTGACTTCGTGGAACGGGCTGATGCTTGCCGCTTTCGCTGAAGCGGCGGCGGTACTCGGTCGCAGGGACTACGCCGAAATCGCCGAGCGTAACGCGGAGTTCCTGCTGACTAACCTTCTCAGGGATGGCAGGCTGCTTCGCACGTACAAGGACGGTCGCGCCAAGCTGAATGGTTACCTAGAAGACTACGCATTCATGATAGACGGACTGCTTGCGCTTCACGAGGTCAACTTCAGCCGCGACACGCTTGATGCGGCGATTCGGCTGGGCAATGCAATGGTGGAGCTGTTCTGGGATGCGGCGTCGGGGCAATTCTTCGATACCGGACACGACCACGAGGAGCTTGTGGTGCGCCCCAAAGATGTCACAGACAACGCGATTCCTTGCGGGAGTTCAATGGCGGTGGATGTGCTGCTGCGCCTTGCCGTTATCACGGGCGACGGTGATATGGAGCGGCGGGCATCGACGGCATTGCGCTCCATGCGTCAACTTATGATGACCTTTCCCACGGCTGCCGGACACTGGCTAGGCGCTCTCGATTTCTACCTATCACGCGCTAAGGAAATCGTCATTGTCGGTGAGCGGGGCGACTCCGGTACGGATGCGCTGTTGGCAGAGGCGTACCGCCATTACATTCCCAATCGCGTGCTGCTTGGCGCGAGCGGTGGCGAAACTGAGGCGAACGGCCTGCCGCTGCTTGCTGACAGACGCAAGGTCGATGGGTTGCCTACGGCGTACCTGTGTGAGAACTATGTTTGCCAACTTCCGGTGACAGATCCGATGGCATTCGCAAGGCAGCTTGTGGACTGAGCCAGAGGTGTCTGCGAAGGTCGCTCGCGGTCGTAATTATGGCATTGGGAGACCGCTACCTGCTAACATATTGGGTGGATCGAAGCAAGACGTCTGTTAGCCGCAAGGAGAGGCATGGCGGATTCATTCAATCCTGATGACATACCTGATGACATAGTCATACAGGTGGACGACCTGTCCAAGCATTATGGTGAGCTGAAGGCGGTTGACAGCATTTCATTCGGTGTTGGGCGCGGTGAAGTGTTCGGCATACTTGGACCGAACGGCGCAGGCAAGACCACCACGTTGGAATGCATAGAGGGGCTTGTAGAACCTACCAGCGGCAAGACCAGCGTTCTTGGCATAGATACCCAGCGCGAGCCGCAGAAGGTCAAGGAACGCATCGGCGTACAGCTTCAGGCGTCGGCGTATTTTGATTTCCTCACGCTCAAAGAGATTCTTGACCTGTTCGGCATGTTCTACAATCGCAGGGTTGCACCCATCGAATTGCTGGAGCAGGTCAACCTTGCCGACAGGGCGAACACAACAGTTGCCAAACTCTCAGGCGGGCAGCAGCAGCGCTTTACCATTGCCGCCACACTGGTCAACGACCCCGAGGTGGTGTTCCTAGACGAACCCACGACTGGGCTCGATCCACAGGCGAGACGCAGCCTGTGGGCGTTTGTGCAGGCTATCAACAGAGCAGGGCGCACTGTCGTGCTGACCACGCACTACATGGAAGAGGCGGAGTATCTTTGCGACCGCATTGCCATCATGGACAGGGGCAAGATTGTCGCGCTGGACACGCCCACTAATCTGGTTCGCTCCCTGCCCGTTCCGTACCAAGTCAAGGTCGGCGCGGAATGCGGCGAACGAATGGAAGAGCTTCGCGGTCTTGCGGGCGTGAAAGAGGTATTCGCGGAAGATTCCGGCGTGCGACTGTTCTCGAAAGATGCTTCAGTCACGGTGCCCGCGCTGATGGAATGGGCGGTCAGTCCGACATAAAGCTGACACACCTTGAGGTCGTTCCCTCAAATCTTGAGGATGTGTTCCTGTCGATTACAGGACATGCGCTGTTGGAGTAATCTTCTTTACCTATGCTTCTTTTCCATTTGACCATAGCCAATCTGAAGATGCTTGCGCGAGACAGGCAGGCACTGTTCTGGGCGCTGCTGTTTCCCCTCATATTCGTTGTTGTGTTTGGCCTGTTCTTCAGGGACACTGAATCTGCGCAGACTCTCGCAGTGATAGACAACGCTCAGGACTCCATGTCCGTGCAGCTCATCGAGAGCCTTGAGCAGGTGCCGGGCTTGGATGTTGTCCCCCGGAATGACGAGGGGCTTGCGCGACGGGAGATCAGCAAGGGCGACCTAGGACACCTGCTCTTGATACCGGAGGGGCTCGCCGCAACAGCTACCGACAACCCGCCGGCGCAGATTACGCTGTTGTACGACGACAGATGACCCGTTGAGCGGTATCGTCCTTGGGGTCGTATCGAGCTTCGTTGACAGGACGAACTTGCAAATGGCTCAAGCCCCTACCCGCCTGGAACTCGACCCGGTAGGCATGTCGAGCCGCAATATCAGCTATCTGGATTTTCTGATACCCGGGCTTGCCATCTGGGGAGTGATGAACTTTTCGGTCATAGGTATCGCAACTTCGATGGCGGCGTACCGCGAAAAGCGAATTCTCATTCGTATTCTGGCCACGCCGTTGAAGGTGCGCGTTTTCTTCGCGGCGCGGGTGCTGTCGGCGCTCGTTTTGTCCGTATTGCAGGCAGCGATAATTCTCGCGGCTGGATGGCTCCTGTTCGGAGTGTCAGTCGAGGGGAATCTGCTGCACATCGCCCTGCTGGTCGTTCTGGGCAACATAGTCTTCCTCAACTTGGGCTTCGTTGTGGGCGCGTTCTCAAAGACCGTAGCGGCAGCAAGCGGACTGGGCAACGCGGTCGGACTTCCGCTTATGTTCATGTCGGGCGTCTTCTTTCCGGTGGAGAATTTGCCGACGATACTGCGCCTTATTGTCGAGTATCTGCCGCTCGCTCCCGTATTGGAGATGGTCAGGGGCGTGATCCTTCACTCTATGGCTTTCTGGGAGTTTCCCCTGGAGCTTGCCATAGTCTGCGGCTGGATAGTCGTGTCTGCGGCGGCGGCGATACGGACGTTCAAATTCAGATAGCGCTGCACCGCGCCGTTTCGTTTGCAACGCCATACTCAATCCACTATCATATTTCCACGATACTGCCACCTATTGCAGAGGCGCGACATGGCGACTACGGACGGGATAAAACAGGGCATATCAGCGAATTGCAGGGGATTGTCGGCGACGACTATGTCGTGTATAAGCCTGAAGACCTGATTGTGTACGAGTACGACGGCTCAGCCGATAAGGCAATGCCCGCGATCGTAGTCATACCCGAGACCGCTGAGCAGGTCGCCGAGGTGGTCAAGCTCGCGCGCCGAAACGAAATGTGCCAATCGTGGCGAGGGGAGCAGGCACCGGTCTCAGCGGTGGCGCTGTCGCCGAAATGGGCGGCATCGTACTTTCGCTGACGCGCATGACGCGCATCCTCGAAGTGGATGTGGAGAACCGCATCGCGGTCGTGGAACCTGGCGTGATTAATCTCCACTTAACGGAGCATGTGTCGCAGTACGGGTTGTGTTACGCGCCCGACCCTTCAAGCCAGAAGGCTTGCACAATAGGCGGCAATGTGGCGGAGAACTCGGGCGGACCGCACTGCCTCGCATACGGAGTTACCACGAATCATGTGCTGGGCATGGAAGTTGTCATGGCGGACGGATCTTTGCAATGGGTCGGAGGGCGCGCCCGCGAGATGCCGGGCTACGACCTGCGCGGCATCATCATAGGCTCCGAAGGCACCCTCGCGATTGTTACGAAGGTCATCGTTCGGCTACTGCGCCAGCCAGAGGCGGTCAAGACGCTTCTTGCGGTCTTCCGTGAGCTGGACCAGGCGAGTGCGGCGGTGTCTGGCATCATCGCAGCGGGTATAGTGCCGGCTGCCATCGAGATGATGGACGACCTGTGCATTCGGGCGGTCGAGCCTGCGGTGAATGCGGGCTACCCGGCTGATGCGGGGGCGGTGTTGTTGGTTGAAGTAGAGGGGCTGTCCGAGTCTGTGGAGGAAGAGGTGGAGGAGATCGAGAATGTGTGCAACGAGTTCAACCCGATAGAGATACGCACCGCAACGGACACAGATGCGCGCGAAAGGCTGTGGGCGGGACGAAAGGGCGTGCTAGGGGCGCTGGGACGTCTTGCTCCGAATTTTACCTGCTTGTGGACGGCACCGTGCCGCGCACGAAACTTGTCGAAGTGCTGTCGCAGATACGCGATCTATCACAGCAGAGCGGCTTTCCCATCGCCAACTTGCTGCATGCGGGGGACGGCAACCTGCACCCTTCTGTCCTATTCGACGAACGCAAGCCGGGCGATACGCAGAAGGCGCTTGCCCTCGGCGGGGAGATACTGAAGATGTGCGTGGACGCGGGCGGCGTGCTGTCGGGCGAACATGGCATCGGGCTGGAGAAGCAGGAGTACATGCCGTTCATGTTCAACGATGACGACCTGGAGGCGATGGCGCGTCTGAAGCCTGCATTCGACACGCGCGACCTGCTCAACCCGGCTAAGATATTCCCGACAGGCGCGTCCTGCAACGAAGTGGCATTCGCCGGCGCTATCGCTCGCGCGGGCGCAGGCGCGTGGATTTAGCAGTGCGCCAGACCTCATCATGACCACAGAAGGCCTTACCCCACCAATACGGGCTATTGCGGATGCGCTTGGCGCTGATGTTGTAACCGCAGGGAGCACTGCAGACGCTATAGACGGCATTAAACCTGATGTCGTGATTTCTCCACGAAGTTCCGACGAGTTGTGCGAATTGCTTGCCCTCGCAGATACTGAAGGGCTTGCCGTTGCGCCGCGCGGTGGTGGTACGCAGCTTGCGCTGGGCAATCACTTAGAGCGGCTCGATGTGGTCGTGGATATGTCCGCGCTGAACCGTGTCGTGCAGCACAATGCGGCAGACCTGACGCTCGCGGTGGAAGCAGGCATAACTCTGGCGACCCTGCGCGAGACGCTGGCGGCGGAAGGGCAATTTCTCGCATTGGACGCTCCTCTGCCTGAACGCGCCACGATTGGCGGCACGCTCGCTGCAGGGGTCAGCGGACCGCTGAAGTGGCAGTACGGCAGCGCGCGCGACCTGGTAATAGGCATGAAAGTGGCGCAGGCGGACGGCAGGATTACGCAGAGCGGCGGTAATGTGGTCAAGAATGTAAGCGGTTATGACATGGCGCGCCTGCATGTGGGAGGACTGGGGACGCTGGGCATTATCACCGAGATTTCCTTCAAGCTCACGCCTATGCTACGGCATGAAACGACGCTCCTGGCGCATTTCGACTCGGTTTCAGGGTGTCTGAGCGCCGCCCTCGGCATATTCAACAGCGGCGTGATGCCGATTGCAATGACGGCATTCAATGGCAATGTGGGCAACAGAATCGGACTGGAGGACGGCGGTGGGAGCGGCGATTATGGGCTTGCAGTGCGGCTTGGAGGCAGGCCGCGCACATTGAGGCGAATGGAGAACGAAACGTTCTTTGTCATTCGAGAGCAGACGCCTGAGGTTGACAGGCTGGAAGACGAGGCGGCGTCACTTTGGTCTCAACTGACGGACTTCGGTTATGACAAGGACAACGCCTCCGTAATGTCGGCGCGTATTGCCGTCCTGCCCAACAGCATTGACAAGGTTGCCGAGGCACTGGCAGCGCACAATGGCGCGGCAATCGTCGCTCAGCCTGGCTATGGTATGATGAACGCTCACTGGTTCGACGATGGTGCCGCTTTGAGCGAGACTATCCGCAGCATGAGGACAGCCGTGCATAGCCTTGGTGGTTCGCTGATAATCGAGCGCGCGCCGCTGAACATCAAGGAAAGTATTGATGTCTGGGACTACGCGGGCGAGTCGCTGGAAGTGATGCGGCGCTTGAAGGCTCAGTACGATCCCAACGGCATACTCAATCCGAACAGGTTCACCGGAGGAATCTGAATGGCAACCGCGCCCGAGAAGTCGCAAACCGATGTCGGACTGTCCCTGTTCGTGGGGCCCGACGCTCCCCAAGAGTCGGACCTGTATAAGTGCGTTCACTGCGGCTTTCTGCCTGCAAGCCTGCCCCACCTATGTCGAGACTGGCTTAGAAGCTGAATCTCCGCGTGGGCGCATCGCACTGATGAAGGCGGTCAACGAGGGGCGCATCGGCATTACGGACTCTGTGATACGCCACTGGGACCTGTGCATTCAGTGCCGTGCCTGCGAGGTGGCGTGCCCATCCGGAGTGCCTTATGGCAATCTCATCGAGGCGACGATGCAGCAGGTTGCCGACAAGCGGAAGCCTAACTTCGTCAACGACAAGATTGCATCGCTCGCGCTCAAGCGGCTGCTGCCCAATCAAGGCTTGCTGTCGATGGTCGTTGGCAGCATGCGCCTGTATCAGCGATTAGGCGTACAGACCGCGATCAGGAAGAGTGGGCTGCTTCGTCTGCTGCCCGGCAATATGGGTGAATTGGAAGGCTCGATGCCAGAACTGCCGTCGGAGGTGTTCAAGGCGCAGGGGCAGGTCTATCACGCGCAGGGCGAGCGAAAGGCGCGGGTTGCGCTGCTGTCCGGCTGCGTGATGCCGTTGATTAACGGGCCGCAGATGAACGCCGTGGTGCGCGTGCTGACACGGAACGGCTGCGAAGTAGTCGTAACGAAGGCGCAAGTGTGCTGCGGAGCGATCAACTCACATGTGGGCGACCTCGAGACGGCGCGTGAACTTGCGAGGCAGAACGTTGACGCATTTCTTGCTGAGGATGTCGATTATGTCGCCATTGCATCGGCGGGTTGCGGTTCGCGTATGAAGGAGTACGGTCATCTTCTCAAAGACGACCTTGCATATTCAGAAAGAGCCGAGACTTTGAGCGCGAAGGTGCGGGACATCCATGAGCTTCTGGCAGCATTGCCGATTGAGCCGCCGAAGGGACACCTTCCCTACCGCGTTACCTATCAGGACTCTTGCCATCTGTCGAACGCACAGCGCGTGACGGCAGCGCCGAGGCAATTGCTGCGCTCCATCCCCGGCATCGAATTTGTCGAGCTGTCCAACGCGGACAAGTGCTGCGGCGCTGGCGGCACATACACCATTACAGAGCGTGACTTCTCGATGAGGATACTTGACACAAAGATGCGCGCGGTGCGGCAGACGCAAGCGAATGTCATCGCAACGGCGAATCCGGGATGCCTGATGCAACTTCAGTACGGCGCACAGCGCGACGGAATGAACATTGAGGTGCGGTACATCACAGATCTGCTGGACGAATCGTACAGCAAGGAATAGCAATCACGGGGCGCGCATTCGCGCCAGAATACTGAACGAAGGAGAATTGAAACTATGGATATGGGATTGAGCGGCAAGGTCGCATTGGTTACGGGTGGCAGCGACGGCATAGGCAAGGGCGCGGCGACATCGCTGTGCGCTGAGGGCGCGAAGGTTGTCATCTGCGCGCGCAGGCAAGAAGTTCTGGACTCCGCCGCCGAAGAGATACGAGCCGCAACGGGCGGCGAGGTCACTCCGGTATCGGCGGATGTTACCAGCGACGCCGATGTGGAGAGGCTATTTGACACAATCGTCGAGAAGTACGGCAGGCTGGACATTCTCGTGAACAACGCGGGCACTTCCGCCGCCGGCCTATTCGAGACCATAAGCGACGAAGTATGGCGCTACGACCTCGAACTCAAGCTTTTTGGGGCGATTCGCTGCTCGAACAAGGCGATACGCTGATGAAGGCAAATGGCGGCGGGCGCATCGTGAACATCACGACGCCGGGCGGCAAGGCGCCTGGAGCCGGATCCGTGCCGACTTCCGTGAGCCGCGCGGCGGGCATCGCGCTGACAAAGGAGATGTCCAAGGACTACGCTGGCGACAACATTCTTGTCAACACCTGTCTGCATCGGACTCATAAAGGCGGGGCAGCACGAGCGGCGCTGGGAATCTGCTAAAGAACAGAACGCCGACCTGACTCTCGAAGCCTACTATGAGGAGATGGGCAAGCGCGTTCCCATAGGTCGTGTCGGTGAGGCACGTGAGGCGGGCGACCTTGTAACTTTCCTGGTGTCGGATCGCGCCGCTTATATTACGGGCGTTGCAGTGAACATCGACGGAGGAACATCACCGGTCGTTTAGCAGGAACAGAAGTCGTAAAAATGCGAAGGGGCGCAATTGACTGCGCCCCTTCTTCTGTTACAGGCATTAGTGAAGATAGCCTGAAGTCAAGCCGAAACGGACTCAAGCTGAAGAGGCTACACGCTGCCTCTTTGACCCCGCTGACGAAGGGCGTGGTCGGCGAGAACGAGTGCCATCATGGATTCCACGATTGGCACAGCTCGGGGCAGCACGCAGGGATCGTGGCGCCCTCGTCCGCGTAATTTTACTTCATTGCCATCGACATCGACCGTATCCTGCTCGCGCATTATCGTTGCGGTGGGCTTGAACGCCGCCCTGATGATGATGTCCTCGCCGTTGCTGATGCCACCCTGTATGCCACCAGAGTTGTTGGTGCGCGTTTCGGATGCGACCGCCCTCGCTGTAGAACGGGTCGTTGTGCTGTGAACCGGTCTGCGTAGTGCCTCCGAATCCGGATCCGACCTCGAAGCCCTTGCAGGCCGGCATGGACAGGACAGCCTTCGCGAGATCGGCTTCGAGCTTGTCGAACACTGGCTCGCCTAAGCCCACTGGCACGCCACGCGCCACGCACTCCACCACGCCGCCGAGCGAGTCGCCGTCCTTGCGCGCCTCTTTGATGCGCTCGATAATCTGCACTGCCATGTCCTGGTCCGGGCATCGCGCGATGTTGGACTCGACATCCTCCTGCGTCACTGTGGACGGGTCAACATCGGCGTGCAGCTTCCAGACTTGCTTGACATAGCCGACAATCTCGACGCCGAATTCGCGAGCCAGAATCTTCTTGGCAATTGCACCCGCTGCCACGCGCCCGATGGTCTCTCGTGCGCTGGC
This sequence comes from Geodia barretti, assembly GCA_030341885.1. Lineage (NCBI taxonomy): Eukaryota > Metazoa > Porifera > Demospongiae > Tetractinellida > Geodiidae > Geodia > Geodia barretti. The sequence continues at coordinate 10,364 of CASHTH010001587.1, forward strand.
GCGACCGCCGCCCTTCCAGTTGCGTATGCCGTACTTGGCGTCGTAACTGTAGTCGGCGTGGGACGGGCGATAGACGCGGCGCATGTGGTCGTAGTCCTTGCTGCGCGCGTCGCTGTTCCATACGCCGATGAGGATGGGTGTGCCGAGCGTTTCACCCTCGAACACGCCGGACAGTATTTCGGCGCGGTCGCCCTCCCTTCGTTGCGTGGAAATTTCGCTCTGCCCGGGTCGGCGGCGGTCGAGTTCCTTCTGTATTTCCTCGACTTCGAGGGGCAGTCTTGGCGGGCAGCCGTCAACAGCAACGCCTATTGCGTCGCCATGCGATTCGCCCCAGGTCGTGATTCTGAATAAGTGCCCGAAAGTGTTTGCCATTTTGCATTTCCTTTGCGTTGATTTCTCAAGTGTCCTCAGCAATCGCGGTTTGATGGCTGCTTGTACTAGGATCCCCAATGGGGATTGGTCCGATGGCTGTACGCACCGAAGCAATTACATCCTATCATTCGCACGCAACGTTGTGGTAGAATTGGCCTCATTAACTTTGAGAACGGGTCTGGGTTGAACACCTGTGAGCGCCTACCGCTAGTCGGATGAGCGCCGCTTGCAGCCCAGGCCCTTTTTTTGCACTTTCCGCCCTTCACTTGCCGAGACACCATCCTTTCAGTCTCGTCGCCGATAGCTTGCTTGCGCCCGTCCGCCTATGGGTATAGACTTTCCGATATGCCCGATGCCTCCGATAGTCCCGCGAGACGCCAGCCCGTTGTATTGGCAGCACAGTCTGCCCCGGCGTCCGCATCGGCAAGACCCACTGTAACAACGCCACCCACGGCAGCGACGCCTCGCACAGAGCGCAGAACGCAGCCGACGTCGGGCTGGCGAACCACATTCAGTTCGCTGGACAACCGCGACTTCTTGTACCTGTGGCTTGGCATGCTCGTCATGATGGGCGGGATGCAGATGCAGATGATCGCGCGGGGCTACCTAGCATATGAGCTGACATCGTCGCCATTCCTGCTGGGCGTGGTCAGCTCCGGGTTCGCCGTGCCTCTGTTGGGCCTATCGCTGTTTGGCGGCGCATTCGCCGACAGATTCGAGCGCAAGTACATTATCCAGTTCGGTCAGGGCATGGCGGCGGTGCTATCCATCGTAATCGGCGTCGCCATCCACTTGGATGTCGTCGCATGGTATCACCTGTGGGTAGCGTCCATCGTGCAGGGCAGCCTATTCGCCTTCTTAATGCCTGCGCGCCAAGCAATAATCCCGCAGCTCGTGGGGCAGGAGCGGCTGTCCAACGCAATGGCGCTGAACGCCGCCGCAATGAGCGCGATGACGCTCGCAGCGCCGGCGCTCGCGGGCTGGGCTTACGCCTATCTGGGGCCGTACAACGTCTATTACATAATTTCGGGCTTGGCAATAATCGCCTTCTTGTTGTCCGGGTTACTACCCAAGACTGGCACGGGGTCGGGCCGCCGTCCCGCGCCAATGCTAGGCGACATATTAGAGGGGCTGGTTTATATCCGCCAAAGTCCGCTGGTGCTGATACTACTACTGATGGGCCTGGCGACATCGCTGCTGGCAATGCCGTTCCGCTTCCTGATGCCGCTTTTTGTGGTGGATGTGTACAGGATGGGGCCAGAAGCGATGGGACTGCTGGTTACGATAATGGGCGGCGGTTCGTTGGTGGGTTCGCTGTTCATAGCGTCGCTCGGCAAAAGTGGGCGTGGCATGCTGCTGATCATCGGCAGTTTCATGTCTGGCATCGCGCTGCTGCTTATCGCGCTGATACCTATCTATCTGGTTGCCGCAGGGCTAATGGTGCTGCTAGGTCTGGGAGACGCGGGCAGACGCACATTGAACCAGTCGCTGATCATGGAAGAGGTTGAGGACAGGTATCGCGGGCGCGTAATGAGCGTGTTCATGCTGAACTTCGGGCTGATGCCGCTGGGAGTGCTGCCCGCCGGCACGTTGGCGGAATACCTTGGTGGTCAGGCAATGGTGGGCATACTCGCGGTGTTACTGCTGGGCGTGACCACGCTAATACTGGTTACGCAGAGACGCCTTCGCGAGATGCCCTAGAAATGTATCGCGTTGCCTACTTGCAGGTGTCTGTTTGCAGGTGTACTACGAATGGGCCTGAGACGATCTTCGAGGGGAATACATACGTCTCCAAGTCTTCCTGAGAATCGGCGACGTCAAGTGTGAAAATCCAGTTATCCCTTGTTGCAAGAGGTTCGGCGCCCTCGACTGAGTTCAACAGTTTGCTAATAATCGTCGTGCTCTTGCCTCTGCATACATTGAGAACCTCGCGCTCAATAAGTGCGCGAGCCTCCGGTTCAGACAATTCGGTCGAGACATCCGGCAGACATGCCAAAAGTCCGAGGGTCGCAAAGACCGCAATTAGTAGAGTTCGCTTCATTCATTCACTCTCATGCGTGGGATATGCTTCCCCGCAAAAATGCAAGCCTAATGCCAGTGTCAAGCGTGCAAATAGCGAAGAGAAAACGCTTGAATACCGTATCAGGTTTCAATCCAATTCACAATTAGTTTCTGGGACACTTTACGAACGCAGCCCCGCGATTTTATGCAATCGTCGGGGCTGCGTGTCGCTCTAATGCATCCCGGTCTCCTGCTTTCGCAGGAGGGATACTTAGCTTTAATTACGAATGAGCGTTATGCGCTACTTGGCGTTGGCTGCCTGCATCTCTGTTGCGACCTGCTCCACCTCGGCCACCTTTTCGGCGAGCACTGCGGGGTTCAGCCTTGCGGCGTGATCGCTGTAACCGGCGCGCTCCAGCATTGACGCGAGCTTGCCGCCCTTGAACAGGCCAAGCGCCCAGTTCAGCGGATCCGGCGTGGCGGTCATGTCAAGGTAAAGACGCTGATTCTTGGCTCGCGGGCCATAGTGGTAGTGCGGCGCGCGTTCGAAGCAGTCAAATGTGAGCAGCTCATATTCGTCACTGCCCAGATCGCCCATCACGTGTATCGCCACTCCCCTGTCGTTCATAAGCTCACGGAACTCGATGCCGAAGCGCACGGGTCCCGCCTCGATGATGACATCGCCACGGTCATGCGTTACAGTGCGGCGACCATCCACAGCCATTTGCTTCGCAGTGCTCTCAGTCTCGGCGAGCGCGTCCTGCAGGCTATCCATGTCGATGCTGTCCGCAAGCTCATCGTATCCCGCGCGGCGCACCATTTCAGGCAGATGCTCGTTGAGCTGCTTCAGCGTCCAGTCGAGCGAGTCGCCTTCCGTCGTCTTATCGAGCATAAGGCGGGTGTTGCGCTTTTCCGGTCCGTAGTGGTAGTGCGGCTGGTGGTCGAAGCAGTCGAAGCGCAGCAACTCGACCTCTTCGCCATCAACATCGCCCAATGCGTGGAGGCATACGCCCTGATCATTGAGCAGGTCGCGGTACTCCAGTCCAAACTTGATATTGCCGTCTCCGATGATTACGTCGCCTCGTTCTCTTGCCATAACAATAACCTCCCTTTCGAGGATTTTGTGTATCTTTGGCGGATTATACTCCGTAGTCCGTTAAGGCGCAAACACGGGATAGACGAGATAGATCGGGATGCGAATAAAGGCGATAGCCTGAGCAGGACATTTCGATTGACGATGTACACAGGACAACGTATCCCATTTGGCGCCGGTCACTAGACAATGCGCGGCTTTTGGCGCACAATGCCTCCTAATCAGAACAGGTTTTACAGGCTGTCAATTGGGTTTCGCAGGAGGTCACGCTATGCGACTGGAAGGCAAGGTAGCAATCATCACGGGGGCGGCAGGAGGCATGGGTGCAGAGGAGGCGCGGCTGTTCGCGCGAGAGGGCGCGAAGGTGATAATAGCCGATGTGCTGGACGACGAAGGCAAGAAGGTGGAGGCAGAGATTGCGGAGGCGGGCGGCGAAGCGACTTATGTACGCATCAATGTCACCAGTGAGCACAGCTGGGAGCGCCTCATTGCGGAGACGATCTCGCTTTACGGCAAGCTGGACATTCTCGTGAACAACGCCGGCGTCAGCAGTTCGTCCGAGGACGACAGGCTGGACCTCGACGGATGGAAGCGGATTATGGATGTGAACGCAACCGGCGTGTTCCTCGGCACGAAGTATGCCGTGCAGCAGATGCAAGAGACGGGCGGAGGTTCCATCGTCAATATCTCGTCGATCATGGGCTTTGTCGGCGGTGAAGGCGGGCATCCGGCGTATCACGCATCCAAGGGTGCAGTGCGGATATTCACGAAGGCGATGGCCGTGCAGTATGGGGCTGACAACATCCGCGTGAACTCTGTGCATCCCGGCTTTATGCCGCCGATGCGGACATCCGTTCCCGATACGGCCATGCGAGAGGAACAGGTACGCCTGACCCCCCTACGCAGGACGGGAGACCATCGAGGTCGCCAACGGCGTGCTGTTCCTGGCGTCGGATGATGCGTCATTCATCACGGGCACGGAACTTGTTATTGACGGAGGGTTTATTGCGCGTTAGGACGGCCTTGGTGTGTCTGCCTCGGCTTCGAGGACGCCTACTAGCAGGAAGCCGTCTCTACCATCCTCATGAACCGGATACGGCAGACGCTTGGCACGAAAGCCCGCCTGCTCAATTAGGTTGAGCCAAGTTCGGATAGAAAAGATTCCGGTTATATGGCGGTCCTCTTCGACTCTTGCGCTGCCGTCTTCGTTCTTAATGATGTAGATGAACACCGACTCAAGGGTACTGTCGCTGGGATCAGGATCGTGGTCATACTCGATGGAGGCGAACTCAGGCGTGATGTCGCGCCTGATGCGACAATTCAATTGGGTGCCAGGATAGTTCTCGATGTACCAATCAGGCGCCATGATGAGGACGCCGCCGGAAGCGAGGTGTTCGCGGGCGGTGGCAAGGGTTGCCCTGATGTCATCCTCGCTGATCAGGTAGCAGACAGCATCGTGTATCAGAATGGCGTCGAATCTTTCGTATAATCTGACGGTCTGCATATCGGCGATGTGTTGCCGAACGGAGGGATTAAGCATTTTGCAGTTTGCGAGCATTTTGGTGGACAGGTCAACGACAACGGCATCATGAGCAGGTTGGTCTTGCAGCATGTGCTCGCCATTGCAGGCGAGGTCGCGGGATGGGCGCCCATCGCAGTTGGAGTATATAATGTGGTGCAGGTTGTTGCCGCCTCCCACTCCGAGCTCAAGGATGCGCAACCTGCCCTGCCCTAGTTCGGCGGTCAAAGCGTCTTGCCAGTGTTCGGCTTCGAATTCGTAGTCGGAGTGATGGCTGATGAGCGGCCAGAGATGAGCGAATTCGTCATACATTCGGTTCATGGAATCACCCAGAGTTGTCAAAAATTGTCGGAGAATTAGATCGATATACGCGGAACAGAGGAGGTAAGTATGACGGACTACCAATCGTATTTCAACGGAGAATGGGTGCCGCTAAGCCAGGTGCGGATAGACCCGGACGACCGCGGCTTCACGACAGGCGATGTGGTCTTTGATGTGGCGCGCACATTCAACGGAAGGACCTTCCGGCTGAATTACCACATTGACAGGCTGTATCGCTCCCTAAAGTACGCCCGGATGGACCCGGGTCTGTCACCTGACGAGATGCTTGCCCTCAGTGAAGCAGGTCGTGGCGCGCAACGAAGCTGCCCGCTCTGAAGTCGGCGACTACTACATCCGGCAGTTCATAACCCGAGGCAAGGGCATCTGGGCGCACAGCGCCGGACCGCCGAGTGTCTGTGTGCGCGTCAGCCCCATTGACCTTGGACGCTACGCGCCGGCATACTCAGATGGTCTGCACGCCGTCATAGCGCGCACCCGCAGTTTCTCGCCCGAATCACTCGACTCCAAGATAAAGCACCAGAGCCGCATGCACTTCGAGCTTGCGGAGATTGAGGCAGGTGATGTGGACCCGGAAGCATGGCCGCTGCTGTTAGACTTGAACGGCAACATCACCGAGGGCACATCCAACAATGTGTTCGTGGTCACGGACGGCGTGATCAGGACGCCGGGAGACAGCACGATTCTGCAAGGTGGTTCGCGCAATATGGTGCTTGACCTTGCAACCCAGCTTGGCATTCCAGTCGCCCAGGAGGACCTGCAGCCCTACGACCTTTATACTTCCAATGAGGTCTTCTTCTCGCGCACCGGACCTTGCATACTGCCCGTCACCAAGGTTGATAACCGAAAGGTAGCGGACGGCAAGCCGGGAGACATAACGCAGCAACTTCTGGCGGCGTGGAGCGAGACGGTTGGCGTGGACATCGTGGATCAGGTCATGAGCATGGCGTAGGGGCGAACTTAGAGCGGCAAAGCAATAGGGGCTTGGCTGATTGCCAAGCCCCTATTTATGTGTTGCTTGTGGTGCCGAGGAAGGGATTCGAACCCCCACTCTCTTGCGAGAAGCGGATTTTAAGTCCGCCGCGTCTGCCATTTCGCCACCTCGGCATAGCCGCGTTCAACCTCGCCAAGTAAGGAACGCTACATAAATTGTAGCATAGACTTGAGCGCGCGGTGGTTCTCTTGAAATCCGAAATGTATGGCTAGGAAGAAGGCGGCAGCGCTATCCACGCTGCCGCCCAATCAGTCTGAAGACGACTAAATGTTGAGTCTCAGGCAGGGGTTATAAGCACGAGAAAAATCCTGCAATTTATAGGAAAAGAGGCGCAAACACGAGCGCCACTATGGACATCAGCTTGATGAGGATGTTCAGCGCGGGACCGGAGGTATCCTTGAACGGATCGCCAACGGTGTCGCCCACGACCGCGGCGTCGTGCTGCTGCGAACCTTTGCCGCCGAGGTTGCCCGCCTCAATGTACTTCTTGGCGTTGTCCCATGCGCCACCTGCGTTCGCCATCATAATAGCGAGCAGGAAGCCGGTAGCAATCGCGCCGATGAGCAAGCCGCCAAGCGCCTCTGGGCCGAGCACCGCGCCAACCGCTACTGGCACAATGACCGCCAACAAGCCAGGAAGCACCATTTCCTTCATCGCGCCGTTCGTGCTTATGGCAACGGCCCGAGCGTAATCGGCCTCGGCAGTGCCTTCAAGCAATCCCTTAATTTCCCGGAACTGTCGGCGCACTTCCTCGACCATCGCGCCTGCTGCCCTGCCAACCGCCTGCATAGTGAGCGCGGCGAATAGGAAGGGCATCATCGATCCGATGATGAGACCCATCAGCACTCTTATGTTCAGCAGGTCGAACTCCTGTATGTTTGCTGCCTGCGAGTAGGCGGCCATCAGCGCAAGAGCGGTCAGCACCGCAGAACCGATGGCGAAGCCCTTGCCGGTTGCAGCGGTAGTGTTGCCGAGCGAATCGAGGGCATCGGTACGCTCTCTCACGGACGGGTCTAAGTGTGCCTGCTCCGCTATGCCGCCCGCGTTGTCAGCGACCGGACCGTAAGCGTCTGTGGCAAGGGTGATCCCAAGGGTAGAGAGCATGCCCACGGCTGCTAGCGCGACCCCATAGGTGTCTGCCATCCAATAAGTGAGTCCCATCGCAACCACGACCACGATGCCGGGAATGACAGTGCTCAGCATACCAAGACCGAGCCCGCCGATGATTACGGTCGCGGGACCGGTCTCCGCCTGCCCTGCCAACTGCTTCGTCGGGTTGAACTCGAATGATGTGTAGTATTCCGAAGATGTGCCGATTATTTGACCTGCGACCAAGCCAATGAGCACAACCCAGAAGAGCTTAAAATCTAATCCAAGCGCGTAGATTGCTACGCCGGTGCCTATCAGTACAAGCAGGCCCGATGCAAGAATGCCGGTGCGCAGCGACCAGAGCAGCTTGCCCATGTCTGCGTCCTCGCCTGTGCGCACAAGGAAAGTGCCCAGTATCGCCGAGAAAATGCCAATGGCAGCGACCAGAATGGGGAGCATCAGCAGCATCCCGTCGAAGCCGCCGGGGTTTGCGATTCCGAGAGCAGCCGCGCCAACTGCGGCAAGCGCGATCGTGGCGATTATCGAACCGACGTAGCTTTCGAAGAGGTCGGCGCCCATGCCCGCGACATCGCCCACATTGTCGCCCACATTGTCGGCGACCGTGGCGGGGTTACGCGGGTCGTCCTCAGGTATGCCCTGCTCCACCTTGCCAACGAGGTCGGCGCCAACATCAGCAGCCTTCGTGTAGATGCCGCCGCCAACCCTAGCGAAGAGCGCAATGGACGATGCGCCGAATCCGAAGCCTGCCACGACAGTGATGTCGCGGAAAATCAGGTAGAGAATTGAGACGCCAAGCAGGCCAATGCCTACAACGGATACGCCCATTACCGCGCCGCTGTTGAACGCCACGCGGAGGGCCGGGTTCAATCCCTGCATCGCCTTGACAGCAGTGCGGGTGTTGGCGCGCACCGCAATGCTCATACCGATGAAGCCCGCGAGACCTGAGCCGATCGCTCCAATCAGATAGGAGATCGCTGTGGCGGGGATGCTGCTTCCGCCTCCAACCCTGCCTGTGATGTCGAAGTCGATGAATAAAGCGAGAATAACCGTGACGACAACGACGAAAACGGCAATCAGCGTGTATTCGCGGCGCAGGAACGCATTTGCGCCCTCTTGTATGGCGCGTCCGATGAACTGGATTTCCTCGCTGCCCGGATCTTGCTTTACAACATTCATCGCCAGGAAAAGCGCGAACAAAAGGGCGACGATACCAGCCACTACAGCGAGAAGTAGTATCTCCACGGTTACCTCCACAAAAATGGTCTCCCCATTATGGGCAGACCTAGCAATCCATAGCGTAGATGCGATGTCTCCAATGCGCTAAAAAAGTATCACAGCGCACATGTCAAGGTCAAGTTTGGCGCGCTTTCAAACATCGTCACTACGATCAGAAAGCATCGCCTCAAGACGGCGTTGGCGCAGCGCGACCGTGAGATCGCCCCTAGTTCGCTCCAAGATACCGCGAACCATGTCTGTGCTGCGGCGCAGTCCGCGCGTTACGGCGTCCGGGAAGTCCATCGTCACAAGAATGGTGTATATCTCGTCCATCGCCTCCAAGGTCTGCTCGCAGCGGCTGAAATCGTCGCGGCGCAGCCTGTCGAGGATGTAGCGGCGCAATTCGCCAACGGTATCCGAGAGCCCGCCCAGGTACGGAGCGGCTCCGACTTGAAGCTCGACCGGTGTGGGCAGCGGCTTGTCATGTATGAAGGCAAGAACGGCGTTCGCCTCAACATACTCCTTGAGCGCGTCCTGCATGTAGCCCGTGTAGTAGACTTCGGGATGCTCGCGCAGCAGAGTTCCGGACTCCTCGACAAGAGACGATGCGCTGTCTATGAGCTGCCGAGCCGTATCGAATTCACCGCGATGTATGGCGCGAATGGAGTCGGCGGAGTGGCGTATCAATTCGCGGGAGAGGCGCAGAGCGCGCTCTCGTGTCCTGTCTGTGTTGGCGAGCGCTTCGCGCGTGGAGTCCGCGATGGCGCGGAGTTGCTGGATGCGGTCGGAGTGTGCTTTCGATATTTCTGACAAGTGATGTATTCCTCGTAGATTAACGTGCGCTTTCAATTATCTCCACAAGCTCGGCTGTTGATCTCCCAGGGTCATCAGCGTAAGTAACCGCGCTCACCACGCAGATGCAGTCTGCGCCGGCGCGGGCGACTTCGGCGATGTTGTCGGCGTTGATGCCACCTATGGCGACGACGGGCGCGGATACGGCTTGCTTGACTTGGCGTATCATGTCGGGCCCGAGGGAGGTTCTGCCACTCTTGCCCATCGTCGTCGTGGAGTATACCGCGCCCACGGCCACGTAATCCGCACCCTGCCCTGCCGAGTGCAGCGACTCTTCGACGCCGTTGTTGGAGCGCCCCACAATCTGCTCTGGTGTCAGGACACGCCGCGCTTCGCCAACAGGCAGGTCGGTCTGCCCAACATGGAGGCCGTGCGCATCGGACAGCAGGGCTATGTCCGCGTCATCGTTGACGATGAACAACGCGTCGTGCGCGTCGCACAACGCTCTGAGAGTGCGGGCAATCTGGAGCACCTCGCCCTTGTCGCGCGTCTTATCACGCAACTGTATGACGCTCGCGCCGCCTCGAAGGGTTGCTTCCGCGATCTCGATTACATCTCTGCCCTTCGTGGCGTCTGGATCAACGATGACATACAAGCCTCGCACCTGCCGACTGCGTTGTTGGCGGATTTTCGTTGTGATTGTTCATAGTTCCTCACAGGGGATTCGCGCAATGGATAATGCTAGTCCAAGGAAGTGAATTGTAGCATGCCGACCCATCGATGGGACGCTGAGGGACGCTAAAGCTCTACCGCGTCACGAATGACGCTAAGTCTTGCAATCCTGTCCAGGTGGTCGAGTTCGACGGCAACAAGGTCTATGCGCCAGTGCGATGCCAACCGTCCATTTCTTTGAGATAGCTATGTGCCGCCGTGAGCATCCGCTGTTGCTTCTGCGCCGTAATGGACTCTTCAGGCGTTCCCAGATAGTGGCTGCGGCGTGTGCGCACCTCGGCGAACACGAGCGTTCCTTCGTGCTCGGCCACGATGTCAATCTCGCTTCTGCCGCAGCGCACATTCGTGCCGAGAATGGTATAGCCCTCGGTTTCGAGTTGGCGGCACGCTGCAAGCTCTCCTAGCTTGCCTGTTTGCTGTCGCCGATCTCTACTGCGACAGACTCATGCGTCGGCTTCCGCAAGTCGTCGTACAGGGGCGAATGTGAAGCGATGAATGTCGCAGGGGCCAAGTTGCTCAAGCGCATCTCGATGCTGCTGAGTGGCGTAGCCTTTGTGCTGCGCGAAGCCGTAGCCGGGGTAGGCGGTGTCTGCGTCCCTCATCATCGCGTCGCGGGTAACTTTAGCCACGATAGACGCAGCTGCAATCGACAGGCACTTGGCGTCACCCTTCACGATTGCGCGCTGAGGCAGACCCACGTCGGGAAGCAACAGAGCGTCAAGGAGCAGGTATTGGGGGCGGATTGGAAGCGCGTCGATCGCTCTTGCCATGGCGACGCGGGTGGCCTCTACAATGCCAACTGCGTCGATTTCCCGCGACGTGGCGGCGACCTGTGCACATCGTTACGGAAGCCACCTCCATCGTATAGACCGATGCTTCGCGCTGATGAGGGGTCAACATCTTGCTATCTCTGACGCCGGAGAGCCAATCCCCCTTAGGGCGCAGGGGCAAAATCGCTGCACCGGCAACAACCGGACCTGCAAGTGTACCGCGCCCAACTTCGTCCACGCCTGCGATAAGCGTATAGCCAGATTCAATCAGAGCGGCTTCCTCGGCGTAGGTTGGCGCAAATTGGAGAGGCATACGGGAAGCGACCTTGCGCTTAGCCTTCAATGCCGCGCTGCATGCCGCGAATGTAGGCTATCTGCCCTACATGCTGGGATTCCTCGACGATAATGTGCTTGAGCGTATCGCCAACTGGGAATTCCGGTCGCCTGGGATTTGGGAGGTTGGCAAGGTCATCTTCCGACATCGAGTCGATGAACTCGAAAAGCTCAACGCGCACCGAGCGGTAGTAATCCATCAGATCGTCAAGTGAGAACTCTGGGAGGTTTGCCGCCTGCTCTGCGGTGAATCGATAGCCGTTTCGGTTCTCGGCTATGCCAAGCCTCTCACCCCAGCCATCGCGCTCCCAAAGCTCGGTCTGCGCAGATGGCTCGGTTAAGCAGGGTATCTTCGACGCGCGCCATGTGCCAGACGATGAAGTCTATGTGATTCGATTCCGGCGTGGGCTGGAAGCGCCTCTCTTCAGGCGTCAACCCCTCGAGTGCATTCGCAAGAGATTCCGAGTATTCGGACATTTGAGATTTCAGGATGTCTTTGAAGTCCATATATCACCTCGCCGCAATTACTTCTGCCGGAATCGGAGCTTCGAGTTCGATAATGCCGCCGCCGATGATTTCCTCGCCCTGATAGAAGGTGACGGCCTGACCCGGCGTAACGGCTCGCTGCGGCTCGTGGAAGCGCAATTCTGCCCAGTCGCCGTGCGGCGTCAGTGTTGCAGGCTCTTCGTTCGCCTTATATCGTATCTTCGCAGTTATCTCAATTGGCGTATCAGGCGGCTCGCCTGAGATATAGTTCAGGCGCGACGCCCAGAGTTCGCGGCGCATCAGGTCTTCATTTCTGCCAAGTACCACACGGTTGGCATCGGCGTCTATGGATGTAACGTACATTGGAGAGCCGGTGTTGCCCTGCAAGCCCAAGCCCTTGCGCTGCCCGATGGTGAAGAACTGTATGCCCGGATGCCTGCCAAGCACTTTGCCCTCGGTGTCAACCAGATCGCCCGGCTTGGGCATCACACGCTCGCCCACGAACTTGCGATAGTCCCCGTCCGGGATGAAGCAGATCTCCTGGCTGTCCGGCTTGTCGGCGACGGGCAGACCTGCGTCGGCAGCGATACGGCGAATGTCGCTCTTAGGGTACTCGCCGACAGGAAGCAACAGCCGCTGAAGCTCGGACTGGCGCAGCGTGAACAGCACATACGACTGGTCCTTACTTGCGTCTGTGCCTTTGAGCAGGTGTGTGCGCTCACTGTCCGCCGTATGCGCGCGTAGTGTCCTGTTGCGATGTAGTCGGCGTCCATGAACATGGCGCGGCGCAGCAGGAAGTCGAACTTAATCTTGTCGTTGCAGGCGAGGCAGGGATGAGGGGTCCGTCCGCGATCATACTCGCGCACGAAGTAATCGATGACGTGCTGCTGGAACTCGCGCTCGAAGTTTATGTAGTAGTGGCGCTGCGCCGATGGCGTCACACACACCGCGGCGTCCTGCACATCCTCGACCGAGCAGCAGCGCTTGTTCAGCGGCGCGGCGGCCTCGTCCTCCACCGACCACAGGCGCATCGTCACGCCCACGACATCGTAACCCTCCTGCTTCAATAGCAACGCGGCAACGGAGGAGTCCACTCCCCCGCTCATTGCAACTACGACACGCTTGGTATTCATAGAATGAGCGTAACATACGGGGTTGGGCGGTTCAACGGATTCGCACCTATCCTTGCATTTTCTGAACGAAGAAAGCCTACATTGCAATATGTGAGTTCGGTAGAATGAGGCCACGGTGCGAAACTATCTCGTTGACCTTACTCACGAGGCAAATCTATAATATGACCATGACACAACAGACTACACTGCTTCCACTGGAATATGCAGCGCTACGCCGCCGATGTTGCGTCCGACAAGCTTGCGTCGGACATCGTAATGCTGGACATCGGAGAGGTGAGCGACTTCGCCGACTACTTCGTGATCATCACGGTCGAATCAACGCGGCAGATGCGCGCGCTCGTAGAAGACCTTGAGCACGCGCTTGAAGAGAAGGGCGGTGTGCGCCATCACCGCGAGGGCACCCCTGAATCCGGCTGGATGCTGCTTGACTTTGGAGATGTGGTCATCCACGTTTTCGGCGCCGAGGAGCGGCAGTTCTACAACCTCGAATCCGCCTGGGCCGAGGCTACCGAATTGGTCAGGATTCTATAATCCAGTCGTCTATGCCGCGCTCGTAGTGATTATTTCGCCCTCGTAAAGAACAACGCCAACTCTGTCTCTGCTGACTCCGGCGAGTCCGAGCCGTGTATCAGGTTCATTCCGATAGTCAGGCCGAAGTCGCCACGTATTGTGCCGGGCGTTGCTTCCACAGGGTTGGTCGCGCCCATCGTTGTCGCACCACATCCACGGCGCTCTCCCCTTCAACCGCTATCGCAATTAGCGGAGACGATGTGATGAACTGAACCAGTCCCTCGAAGAACGGCTTGTCCACATGCGCGCCATAGTGCCTGTGCGCGAGTTCGCGTGTGACATGAAGCATCTTCATTCCGACAAGCTTCAGCCCGCGCCGCTCCAGTCGTGCGATAATCTCGCCGCTCAGCCCACGCTGCACGGCATCAGGTTTTATCAGTACCAAGGTTCTTTGCATCAGTGCCAATCACTCCTGTCTCATCTGTTTCGCCATGTTCTGTTCGCTGTATTCACCTGCGAGCTCCGCAGATAAAGTGGCTCAAGGGACATAGCGTCTGCGGTGCGCCCTTCCCGCAGCATCCTGTAACCAATCCACGCCATAACGCCAGCGCGCCGTGTCGGCGGCACGACATCCGCAATTTTCACCTCTGCGCCCAAACTGCCGCGTATCAGGTCCGCGACTTGTGACACACCCTCGCCACAAAACAGCGCATCGGACGACACCACCGACAGCAGCTCGTTGTGCTCTACCACGTTATAAGTCGGATGCACGGCATCACTGAAGTCTCCCAAATACACTCGCCGCCTGCCCGCGCCGATTAGAGCGCATACGGGACTGCCAAGCCCAAGATAGGGCTGGGCTTCGATGTCCAATGTGCCGACCGCGACAAGAGGAATGTCAAGCGACACCGCCATCGCCTTCGCGGCGCTCATGCCCACCCGCAGCGCGCTGAATCCGCCGGGTCCTGCTGCGATGTATATCGCTTCAAGATCGGCTACGCCAATGCCAACTCGCTTCAGTAGCCGCCTGACATTCGGCACAAGCTCGACGGAGTGGTTGCGGTCGGAGCGCCATGTCAGCTCGATCACTGATTCGCCCTCTCTCGACAATCCAATCGAGGCAAAGCGCGTGGATGTGTCAATGGCGAGTTCCACTATTGCGCCTCGCCATTCGGTAATTCGAACTCGGACATGCTCCCGCACGCCAAGACCATTTCTCTAAGAGCGCTCAGCATATTGGAGTATCGAGTCGAATTGGAGCTGAACATTAACGTGCGACTCTCGCCGCCCGCGTGCTCAATAGAAACGCGGATATGCTCTCCGTCGAATGCATCAAGACCTTTTTCCGCCCACTCCACGACGCACACGCCTTCGCCAAAGAAGTAGTCGTCGAGGCCGAGGTCGATGATCTCGTCAAGGCTGTCGAGCCTGTACAAGTCCATATGGTAGAGCGTGAGACGCGCGGGATACTCACATATCAGCACGAAAGTCGGGCTGCGGGCGTACTCATCGCCGCCAAGCCCCCAAAGGATGCCCTGCGTCAGGCAGGTCTTGCCCGCGCCAAGCTCACCGGAAAGGAGAAACACGTCGCCGGCGAGGGCACATTCCCCCAGCAGCCGTCCGATAGACTGGGTCTGCTCAGGGCAGTGCGATGCAATTGTTATGCTATGCTCGCGTTTAGAATCCACAGCGTGTAAGTCTAGGCTTCCAATGGCTGTTTAGCGGTGTATCATGCAATTCTGAAAGAGGCTCTGCGCGAGGAACACGACGCGCAAGTCGCCCAAGACAGGATACCAGAATCCTACGTAGGCTGGTAAGAGATAGCGCGGCGCATTGGAATGCGCAGCGGTACGCAGGATAGGCGGAATGAAGGCGCTGATAGTATCGGACGTTCACAGCAACCTTGAAGCGTTCCAGGCGGTGATAGTGGACGCTGAGAATCGCGGCAGTTTCGATGAGATATGGTCGCTGGGAGACCTCGTCGGCTACGGACCTGAGCCGTCTGAGTGCGTGGAACTGCTTCGCTCTCACAAGCACAATGCGGTCGCAGGCAATCATGACCTCGCTGCGATTGGCAGACTGTCGCTTGATCGCTTCAACCCATATGCAGCGGCTGCGAATCGCTGGACAGCATCGCAGCTCACTCACGAGCAGGTGGAGTATATCGGCAGCCTGCCGTTAACGGTTGAAATTGACGAGTTCACACTGGCGCACGGCAGCCCACGCGATCCCGTCTGGGAGTACCTAATTACGGTGGAGACCGCCATCGCCTGCTTCACGCATATCGACACCTACTGGTGTATCGTCGGGCACTCGCACATGCCCTTCCTGTGCATACCGAGAGCGGACGGCGCGGCGTTCATGGGATTTCCGCAGGACAGAGCTATTCAACTGGATGAAGGCGCGCTCATAGTCAACCCTGGCTCGGTCGGTCAGCCGCGAGATGGCGACCCAAGGGCGAGCTATGTCATCTATGACGATGCGGCCCAGACGCTCGTGCACCACCGAGTCGCCTACGACATTGAGGCAACGCAGGCGACGATGCGCGAGCGTCAACTGCCCGACTACCTGATTGACAGGCTGGCAGTTGGCAGATAGCGCGGGCGGCTGCTGATGGCCAAGACTTAGTCGTCCTCGTAGTCGTCATCATCGACCGACGACGATCCACTCCCAAAACCCACACTCGGCGTTGACGACCCTCGCCTACTACTCTGCGACCTGCGGCGGGGTAGGCTTGCTATGTCGTCTTTGATGCGCTGAAAGGCGTCCTCTGCGTCGGAGAGGCTCACGGCAATGCTAACGACACCTGCGTTACGCAGCGTCTCTAATTCGCCCTTGCCAATCTCTGAGGGAGTGGTCAGTATGGATCGCTTCCTGACGGTGGCGCGCATCTTTTGGACACCCAGCAACTTCTGCACAGTCAGGGGAAGAAGAGAGTCGGGCGGCGTCAGCAAGGCGCAGTCAATATCCAGAGTACGGATTGCCTTTGCCTCATCCTCATCGAACTCAGGATCGTCGAAACCCACTGCGATTATCTTGCCAAGCTCGTCATCGTTGAGAACCGCAGCGGCAGTGCCCTCTGCGTCGAAGACTATGAAGTCGCATCTTGCATCCTTCAAGGCAATGGCGTCATCCGCGCTTACGCTGCCCACTCTCGCTCCCCATAGCCTGTCACCTAGCGAATTGGATACGCGCTGAACGGCGGCGGTGTCTGACGCGTCGAGTGTTACCAACAAGGCGTCTGCTAGGGAATCGGCGAGATCGGAATTTTCCGATAGTTCGACGGCTGTGACACGCCCAATTAGCGCGATGGCAGGTGCAGCGGCCGCCTGCCGTGACGCCGCAAAGCCAATTCCGGGCGAGGTCGATTGCGTCTTGTCCAATAGGTCGATAAGTCTGCTCATTAAGAACCTCTTCAAGTGTGAGTGTCAGGAATGCGCGCCGCTCGAGTTGGGCAGGGCGCAAATTGTAGGCATCGTGTTCTAGTTTATGTTCGCGCAGGCATGCAAGTCAACGCACTTGCGGGTTGTCACTTGCTATTGGCGCCTGCCAGTATTACCCTTTGACCGATTCAACAGCAAGGGAACTTTGAGTCGCGAAGAGCAATGTGAGATCTTTGTAAGCTACGGTCGCGTGTGGCTTGGCCGATTCGGAATTAGGGAGAGTGTAGTTGCGAATAGACCCAAAAACTTTCGAGGGCTTCAACCGTGTGCTGACCGGTGTGATAGTGCCGCGTCCCATTGCATTCGTATCCAGTGTATCCACGATGGCATTGTCAATCTTGCGCCTTTTCTCGTTCTTCAACGCAATGGCTTACGACCCGGCGACTATCGTGCTTGGGATATCGCGCAGCGCCGGATGGAAGGAAAAAGACACGCTCGCTAACATTGAAGCGACAGGCGAGTTCGTTGTGAATGTGGTTGTGGACGACATCGCGGAAGCGATGAACAGCACAGCCGCCGAGTTTCCCACCGATGTGGATGAGTTCGAGGTGGGAGGGCTGACGGCGGCGCCATCCGAATTGGTTCGCGCTCCCCGGGTTGCGGAGTCGCCCGTGAACATGGAGTGCCGCCTCAACCAGGTGGTAGCAGTTGGAGACGGGACGAAGCACGCCATTGTTATCGGCGAGATTGTGCTGATGCACATCCGCGACGACATCATCAATGGCCACCGCATCAATCACCAACGCCTAAAGCCAGTAGGCAGGCTCGCGGGCAACATGTACTGTACCACCCACGACGTGTATGAGCTCGTGCGACCCACGTATGACGGCGAGGAGGGTTAATTTGCAAGCCAAACAGATTCAGGGCAAGACTCTCCAATACATCGCCGTAGACCGGACGGCTACGATCCGGCTCGAAAATATCCGATGATAATCCTGCTGCACGGCTTCGGTGCGCACATGGGTGATCTATCGAGCCTTGCTCCGGCCATCGACTCTGAAGGGTATGTGTATATATTCCCCAACGCGCCTATCCCGTTCCAGATTGGGCCGGGAATGACGGGCTTCGGCTGGACTCCACCCCGCGATCTACGCAGCCCAGATGACTTGAAGAACGCAGTGGACATGCTTGCCGTGCTTATCGCTGAAGTTGCAGAGCAGTACAGTACGGAATCGGGCCAGGTCATTCTTGGCGGCTTCTCGCAGGGCGGGATGATGACTTACAGCTACGGTCTGCCAAACCCTGAATTGTTCAAGGGATTGGCCGTGTTGAGTGCCGTCGTGCCTGACGCGGACACGATGAGAGATAGCCTGCCCGAGGACCGCTCACAGCCTATCTTCGTGGCGCATGGTACTGGTGATATGATGGTTGCGGTGCAATCTGCTCGCGATGCAAAGGAGTTTCTGGAAGCGGAGGGATACGGTCCCGTTTATCACGAATACCCAATGGCGCACGAGATCAGCCAACAGACGCTCACAGACCTAGCCGATTGGATACGGGATACGCTCCCGCCCGCGCCCGCATCAGCGTGATCGACTAGCTTGGCCTTTCCTGAATCTAAAATTTGACTAACACATAACAAAACAGATGCCAAAGGAGGCAGTAGCGTGGTACGAATCAGAGAGAACAACATATTTGCGAAGAATATAGAAGGCAAAAAGGGACTCGGCCTAAGCCTTGTCTATCCCTGTGCAGAAGCAATTGAACTCGTCGGAATGCTGGGCAGCTTCGACTTTGTGAATTTGGACGCCGAGCACGGCCTTTTTACGCAGGAATCCGTTGACGCTATGGTGCGTGTTGCAGACGGTTACGGATTGACAACAATCATGCGCGTGCCAGAAAAGTCGGCGAATTTCATCAATCTTTACCTCGACAGAGGCGTGATGGGAGTAATGGGCCCGCATGTGGAGAATGCTGATGAAGCCAAGGCCCTCGTGGATGCCTGCCTCTTCACACCGGAAGGCGAACGCAGCTGGGGCGGCGGAAGAGGCACTTTTTACAATGACAGCGGCCTGATAGACCAGCCGGGACTCGACCGTAGCGAGTTCATGGAATTGACGAACAAAGAGATGCTAGTTATGGCACAGCTCGAATCGGCAACCGCGTTCGAGAATCTCGACGCGATCCTTGAGGTTGAAGGCATCGACGCCTTTGCGTGGGGCACCAACGACCTGGCCCAATCAATGGGCTATCCGGGTAAGCCGGAGCACCCCGTCGTGCAGGCGGCACAGAACGCGGTAGGCGAGCGCATCCACGCCGCCGGTAGGCACATATCGTCCGACATTCACACGGCGATCGCGCTTAATGACCTCATACTGAACGGCTCGCGCGAGTTCCTTGCGGCGAACGCGTAGTACGTCAGACTTTGTCGGCCTCGCGGTAGGCAGCGCCCGCAGGATTCCCCCTGAACATAAAGCATAGGAGAGTGCGATATGGCAATGATGAAAGCGGCATTCTACGACGGCAACGGCACGATGACCCTCGGTGAGTACCCGCAGCCAGAAGCGGGGTCCCGGGGACGCCATAGTGCGGATACGCTCCTCTGGCATTTGCGGTTCCGACCTGCAGATGAAGGCGGACCAGAAGGAAGCCGACGAATCACCGGTCGGACACGAAGTCGCGGGAGAAGTCATTGCCGTGGGCGAAGGTATCGATTCCAGTATGGTCGGCACGCGAGTTGCAATCGAGACCATCGGACACGGGCGCGCCTGCCTGAGTTGCTGGTACTGCCGCATGGGTCAGTATAAGCAGTGCTTGGACAAGGCTCCGCCGGAAGGGGGCGGTTTCGCCGAGTATATCAAGCGCAAGGCTTGGGGATGCTACGCGCTGCCTGACGATATGACGTGGGATGAGGCCGCGCTTGTCGAGCCTTTCGCCGTGTCCGTGCATGGCGTTCGGCGTGGTCAACTTATCGGCGGCGAGACCGTCGTCGTGCTCGGCGCGGGCATATCGGACTGACGGCGGTGGCAGCGGCCCGTGCTCTCGGCGCAGGAACGATATTCGTCACCGCGCGCCACGAACAGCAGGCGACGCTTGCCAAGCAGTTGGGCGCCGATCACGCATTCGCACCCGACGACCCTGCACTCAACGACGCGGTTCTCGACGCCACGCAAGGGCTTGGCGCCGATCTCACCGTGGAGACGGTGGGCGGCTGGAGGCCGGAGCCGATCGTTCAGGCAATTGATCTGACGCGAGAACAGGGGCGTTTCGTGGTCATCGGGGGGTACCGCGCCCCAATCACTGTTGACTGGCTGCCACCGATGCTGAAAGAGCAGACGATCGTCTTCTCATCGTGCTACGGCATCATCAACGGCAGGCACGATTATGAAGTCGCAATAGACCTGATGGCGTCCGGCAGGGTTGACCTGAAGCCGATGGTGACGCACATCTACTCCCTGGACGACATCCAGCAGGGCTTCACAACCGCATATGATAAGACGACCGGCTCAGTGAAGGTGCAGATACACCAGGGAGACTAGCCTGACTACTTCGATCTGTTAGCGAACATCATCCAACGCGAAACTCATCGGCAGCGAAGTGAAACGCTACCACTACTCATGGGTTTGTCGGAAGAGCTTACCCTGTTAGTTGCTCGACAACCCACTGGTGTATCAGCGCTATCGGAGTTTGCCACGCTCACTCGCGATTCTACAGACTTTCCAGAAAGTATGAGAGGCAAAGCGAATTAAGACATCATGAGCAAGACCATCTGAAAACTTCAGATCAACGGGCTCAAGCACATCCAGATAGTCTGTAATGTCATGCGTGTCCCAAACTCCGCAACTTCTGCTCTGCTTGCGAACCTGTCAGGCATTGCGTCTCGTACTCTTTCGAATTCTTCACTCATCCTAGCTCCTCCGCACGCAGAAAGTCGAAGTCGCATCCTTTGTCGGCCTGCATCACATGCTGCGAATACATCGCGCCGTAGCCCCTGGTGAAATGCGGCTTCTGCGGCGGGACCTCTGCGAGCCTGCGCTGCACTTCCCTTTCGTCCACCATCAGATCTAGCCTGCGGTTGGCAACATCCAACTCGATGATGTCACCGTCCCGCACTGCGGCGAGCGGACTGCCAGACGCTGATTCGGGCGTAACATGCACTACCACGGTGCCGAATGCGGTGCCACTCATGCGCGCGTCGCTGAGGCGCACCATGTCGCGTATTCCGCGCTGCAGCAGCTTTTTGGGCAGCGGCAGGAATCCCCATTCGGGCATGCCAGGGCCGCCCTGCGGCCCAGCGTTGCGCATCACAAGCACGTCCTCAGGATTAACATCAAGGTCCGGGACATCAATGCGGTGTTCCATATCGTCATGGTCGTCGAAGACGAGCGCCCGGCCACGATGCGTCAGTAGGTCGGGAGACGCTGCAGTCGGCTTGATAACGGCGCCGCTTGGCGCAAGAGAGCCATAGACCACCGCAAGCCCGCCCTCAGAGTTCAGCGGTTCGTCCAGACTGCGAATCAGGTCCGGATTGTGGTTGATCGTGCCTGACACATTTTCGCCGAGCGTTCTGCCCGTAACCGTCATCGCATCCATATGCAGCAGCGGGCGCAACTCGCTCAGCAGAGCAGGTAGGCCTCCGGCGTAGAAAAAGTCTTCCATCAGGAATTCGCCCGACGGCTTCAGGTTCAGAATAAACGGCGTAGTGCGTGACAATTCATCGAACAGAGTGAGCGGCAGTTCTATGCCAAGCCGTCCGGCGATCGCAGTCAGGTGTATGATTGCGTTGGTAGAGCCGCCCAGCGCGTGCAGTGTGCGAATGGCATTTTCGAAAGCCTCTTGCGTCATAATCTTTGATGGTCGCAGGTCCTGCTCTACCGCCGCCATTATCTGCCTGCCGGACGCCTCCGCTAGTTGGGCACGCCGCGAATCGACTGCAGGTATAGCGGCGTTGCCGGGCAGCGCGATACCGAGCGACTCTCCCATAGACGCCATTGTTGAGGCGGTGCCCATGACCATGCAGTGGCCCGGGCTGCGAACGATCGAATTTTGTAGCTCTGCCCACTGTTCCTCTGTGATGCTACCCGCTCGCAACTCCGTGTGGTATCGGCGGCAGTCCGTGCAGGAACCTAGCTCCTCACCCCGCCAATTGCCCTTGAGCTGCGGTCCACCGGTGACCAGAATGGCAGGAATGTCCGCGCTTGCGGCACCCATTAGCAGTGCGGGCGTTGTCTTGTCGCAGCCGCCCAGCAGCACGACCCCGTCAAGCGGATTCGCCCTGATGGATTCCTCTACATCCATGCTCATGAGGTTGCGGAAGAGCATCGTCGTGGGGCGCATGTTGTACTCACCCAGCGACATGACGGGAAACTCCATTGGAAAGCCGCCGGCCTGCCATACACCACGCTTCACAGCCTCAGCAAGTTGGCGCAGATGAGCGTTGCAGTGCGTCAGTTCGCTCCAAGTATTGCAAATGCCGATGATTGGCTTATTCTGATACGCAGGCTCGCCAAACCCCCTCCGCCTTGAACGCCGCCTGTCGAAGCCAGCCGTACAATTCGGGCGTATCGAACCACTCGCGGCTGCGAAGGGTATTGCCGTTGGTTGTCATTGCTATTCTGCTCCTTGTCGATTATTCATGGGACCACGGAACGGATTCTCCACATATTCGCCGAGCTTCAGCGATTGCAGCACATCGTTCCAGAAATTGTTGGCGAGGGTATGGTCTTCTGGTCAGAACTCCATCGTAATGAGCGTCTGCACATTCCGGCCGCGGGCGAGGCACGCCCTAGAGTGAGCCTTACGCTTTTCAGTCGGATCTACAAAGTCGATTCCAAGCCACACATACTCTAAGTCGCGCCGCCGAGCCGTCAGCGTGGGGCCTCGCCGCGTGCGATGCCGCCTGTCATCGCCTATCACTGAGTGTTCCATCTGTGAATCGAGCGAAGGCAACTTGCTCCAATTGACGATTGAGCCAGCGGGACATATCTGAGTCACAGAGACTTGCAGGCGAATGTTGTCGTCAGGCTCCTTGCCATCATAGATGCAGATGAAGCCGCCCTCAGGTACGATTATCCAATTCCCAGGATACTCGAAGTGCACGGGCCTTCTATTCGCCACGAAGATTTTATTGCTGGATTTCGCCTTCCACCGATGCTGCTCAGACATGTTGAAGCATCGGCTTCTCCATTTCATGCTCATTGCTGCGCACCCTGCTGCCGGGATAAAGTAGCGGAGCGCATCTGGTCGTCTAACCAACGCCTTAGCGTATCAAGAGCGGGCGGAGCAACGAAAAACACTTGCATATCGGCTGGGAACTGCACGCGGTGTCCTTCGCTTATGAACAGGATACCGGCCTCTCCATCCTTCAGTGTATTGGAAATCTGCTCCCCGATATGCGTGAAGCGCTGCTGGGTCGTCTCCTGAATACCATTTATAGCGAGGGTCATTACCTTTTCGCTCATCAGGCCAATGGATAGGCAGCGCTGCCAGTCACTGTGTTCTTCCACTACTGCCCTGTCCTCCGTGGCTTGCAAAGAAGCGCCTGCGCTGCATAGCGCCTGAATGAATGAGCAGCCGAACGGATTCATCGCCTCCGCCATCCTCATTCCTTCCTCTCCAGGGGCGTAGATTGTCTCGTGAAACACATGCGTTACGCTGCCAAGCGAGCGTTCGAGGTTCTGGATATGGTCGCGCACCTCCGACCAGTAGCGTTCCAGCAGCAGCGAAGCGTCGTCGGGTAGGTCTGGCGGAAACAGGAATATGGGCACCAGAAAGAGCTTACGCTTTCCTGCGTACTGTCCTGCTTCAGGCTTGGGCATCTGGCTTAGCGGTGTCGTCATGGGGCTTCCCTCGTGAGTTGATGTAACAGCGCCATGATACCAGACTCGCCAGAACATTCGGTGCACTATGAGGGTGCAGGTGCTACAATTCGGCAGCCCAGATTCCGCAACCACATTCCGAAACCATGTACAGGCAGAGGCGACTATGACCACCATCATCGGTATCGACTACAGCGGCGCGAAGAGTGACCACAACACGTGGGTTGCACAGGGACGCCTGACATCGGATGGTGCGCTCGTATTCGACAGCGCGCAGATGAGACGCCGTAATGATGTGACCGAACTATTGGCGACCACATCAACCCCTGCGGTGGCAGGCATCGACTTCCCTTTCGGTGTGCCACTCGAATTTGCGGACTTCCTGAACACAAGCAAGGGCCTCAGATCCCTGCCTGAAGCGTGGCGCATAGTGTCAGACTTGAGACTGGGAGACTTCAACGCAGCGCGAGACGCATTTGTGGACCGATTCGGCGAACCAAAGCGAGCGGGAGATGCAACTCACTTCTCGGAAAGTTTCTCGCCCTGCACAAGGTCAATCCCAACATGATTCCGATGACCTATTACGGCATGCAGATGATGCACGAACTCAGCAAAGCCAAGCGAGAGCGCTGGTTGTGCCCCCATTGCAGGCGTCGAGCGATGCATCAGCGACTAGGGGTTACACTTCTGGAAACGATGCCGGGCGCCTTTCTGAAGGCTATCGGCACCATCTACAAGGGATACAAGAAGCCAAAATCGCTTCAACTTCGAGACGAGCGCCGAAACCGCATCCTCGACGACCTATCCTCTAAGTCAGGCGTCGCCCTGCCTAATCTGTCCGAACTACGCGACGATTGCCTTGCCAACGACGACTGCCTTGATGCCGTAGTCGCGGCGGTAACGGCGGCGTGTTGGGCAAGGAACCCGGAGCGCTTTCGGCATCCCAACACCGATGAACTATCGGCAGCGAGGCTTGAAGGCTGGATTTACGTGCCTCAATCCGCTGAGTGAACTGGCTCTCCTACCTTCTCAATGCGGACTGCACAGACTTTGTACTCCGGTATGCCTGAGAACGGGTCGAGAGCGTCGCTGGTCAGGAAATTCGCAGCGTGCTCTTGCAGCTTGACGAAAGGCACGAACACCTCCCCTGCCCGCATTTTTTCGGTGTAGAGCACCCTGCCCTCTAACACCCCACGCCTGGACTTCAGGCTTATCCACTCGCCGTCAGCAACGCCATACGTTTCGCCGTCCTCTGCGCTGATGTTGATCTGCAGCTCGGGAGCACGCGCGAGCAGATTGGACGCCCTTCGCGTCATCGTTCCGCCGTGCCAATGATAGAGGATGCGACCGGTGTTCAAGATTAGCGGGAAGCGTTTACTCGGCATCTCTTCCGCCGCGGGACCTTGATGGAACGCCACAAATTTCGCTCTTGATCCCACGTGGGAAGTCGCTTTCGTAAAGGAATCTCGTGCCTGGATGGTCGGGCGTCGGGCAGGGCCACTGTATCCCGCCCTCATTCTCAAGCCTATCGTATGAGATGCCCGCGATGATGGGCGTACTGTCCGCCATCTCCTGCCAAATCTCGGACGGATGAGAGTAGGCGAACTGGTCCTCTACGCCAAGCCCGAGATTGCGACTCAAGCGCTGCGCCAATTCGCAGAGAATATCCCAGTCAGGTCGGCTTTCGCCTATCGGTTCGACTGCCTTGCGGACGCGCTGCACCCGCCTTTCGCTGTTCGTGAATGTGCCGTCCTTCTCTGCAAAGGAAGTGGCTGGCAGAACCACGTCAGCAATCTGAGCCGTCTCGTGCAAGAATATATCCTGCACAACTAGAAACTCCAATTTGTCGAATGTCTCTTCGGCGTGATGAAGGTTGGGTTCGCTGAGCAGCGGGTTCTCGCCGGTAACATACATCGCCTTTATGCGTCCGACATCCATAGCGCCCCATCATTTCGGTGATGACAAGCCCCTCTACCGGCGGCAAGGGGTGATTGCCCCATATCCGCTGGAACTTGGCGACGGTATCTTCGGAAATTATCTGGTAGCCGGGAAAAGCATTGGGCAGGCAGCCCGCGTCTCCGCAGCCTGCACATTGTTCTGTCCACGCAGAGGCGATATGCCGGAGCCTGGCTTGCCTAGTTGTCCTGCAACGAACGACAGGTTCAGCAGGCTGTGCGCGTTCGCTGTGCCCATCATGTGCTGCGTGATGCCCATACCCCATATCAGGCAGGAACCGCTGAACGGAGGCTTCGCGTATATTCGCGCCGCCTGTGCGATGTCTTCCGCAGCCACGCCTGTGATGCTTTCTGCATAGTCGAGAGTGTAATTGTCGATGAGCTCGCGCCACTCCTCGAAATCCTCGGTGCGGCCGCTCACGAAATCCCAGTCAACGAGATCTTCGTCCAGAATGACCTTTGCCATTGCGTTCAGCAGCGCGACATCGGTGCCCGGACGCGGCCTCAGCCACAACTCCGCAAAGTCGCACATCTCTATCCGGCGCGGATTGATGACGATTAGCTTCGCACCGCGCTCGATGACGGCGCGCCTCATGCGCGATGCCGCGACTGGATGGTTGGAGTTGGCGTCCGACCCGATAATGACAAGACAGCCCGCTTCCTCATAGTCCTGGTAAGAATTGCTGGTGGCACCGCTGCCGAGTGAAGTCAGCATTGCTTCAACCGATGGCGAGTGGCAGAGGCGCGTGCAGTGGTCAATGTGATTGCTCTGCATCACCAGCCGCGAGAATTTCTGCTGTATGTAACCGTCTTCGTTGGTCGCTTTAGCCGAGCAGAGTGTGGCAAACTCATCACCTCGATACCTGGCAAGATTGACGGCGGCATATTCCAATGCCTCATCCCAACTAGCTTCAGTCAGAATACCGTCCTTGCGAATCAGCGGTGTGGTCAGCCTGTCCTCGTGGTTCACGAATGAGTAACCGAAGCGGCCTTTTACGCAAAGCATTCCGATGCTCGATTGGTTGTCCGGGTCGTCCAGCATCGCCACGATTCGGTCGGTGTCGTCAACCTGCGCCTTGATACCGCAGCCAACGCCACAATATGGGCAGGTAGTCGTTACCTCCTTGGCTACCTTGAGGGGGGGCGTCTTGACCTCGATGGCCCCGGTCGGACACACGGAGAGGCACTGACCGCAAGTTGTGCAGACGGACTCCAAAAGCGGGCGCTCCGCGAATGTGCCAATCCTCCCCTGCGTGCTGGTGCCGAGTAGGTCAATAGCGCCTATAAACTGGTGCCCGTCCTGGCAAGCCTGAACGCAGCGTTGGCACAGAATGCAGCTCTCCATCGCAATATTGAATACCGGATTGCTGCTGTCAACAGCTTCGCGCTCCCTGCCTTGCCATCGCGAATCCGTGATGCCGTGTCTGTCCGCCGCAATTGAAAGCTCCTTGTAGTCCTTGCTTCCGGCAGCGCCATTGGAAGGAAACATCGCAAGCGTAAGTTCAAGCACACCCTTGCGCATTGCCTGAACTTCCGGCGTATCCGTCCACACGCTCATTCCCTCCGTCACCGGAACGGCGCAGGAAGCCGGATAGCCGCGCGTACCTTCAATCTGCACGAGGCAAGTGCGGCAAGCGCCGATCGGCTTCATGTCCGGGTCTTTGCAGAGCTGCGAGATGTAAGTGCCGGACTGGTTGATAGCGTCCAGCACAGTAGCGCCCTCGCTGACCTCAAGCGGGTGACCGTTGATACTGAGTGTGATGCCCATTACGTGCCTTTCAAATATTCCGGTAGCATGATAACTGCAGCGTCCCAACCTGGTGCACTCTCCCTATGAACGATTTGCCATCATCGCCAGCTCATCGCCAAAGAAGTGCAGCACGCTAAGCACAGGGTTCCCAGCTGCCTGTCCTAGTCCGCAAAGAGAAGCGGCGTTCACTAGTTCGGCGAGCTGCCGCAGTTCGTCAAGATCGCTAACCGACGCCTGTCCTGATATTAAGTTGTCAACCAGCTCCACCATGCGCGGCGTCCCTTCTCGGCAAGGAGTGCATTTGCCGCACGATTCGTTTGCATTGTACGCCGCGAGCTTGCGCATCATATCCACAATACTCACGCTGTCGTCGAGCGCGATGACGCCGCCCGCGCCGAGCATAACGCCCGACTCATGGATGAATCCCGGCTTTATGGGCGTATCCAGCATGGACACAGGGAATATGCCGCTCGAAGGACCTCCCACAGCAATCGCTGTCAGTTCGGCATCGCCGGGTGTGCCGCCGCCCATGTCGTAGATAATCTCTCGCAGCGTAGTCCCCATCGGCACTTCCACCAGTCCCCCATGTAGAACCGCACCGCTCAGACTGATTATCTTTGTGCCCTTATCGTCTTCAGTGCCGATAGCGGCGAAGGCATCGGCTCCGTTGGCGAGTATATATGGCACACTCGACAGGGTTTCGGCGTTATTGATGACGGTCGGCTGACCCCAAAGCCCGGCTTCCGTCGGGAATGGGGGACGCTGACGGGGCTCGCGGCGCTGCCCCTCCATCGTGTTAAGGAGCGTCGTCTCATCGCCGCACACGTAGCCGCCCGCGCCACGAACAATCTGCATTTCGAGCGCGTAGCCTGAAGAAAGGACGCTATCGCCAAGAAGTCCGTTGGCGTATGCCTGCTCAATGGCAATCTGCATTCGATCTGCGGACAGGTTCGCCTCGGCATTGATGTAGATGTACGCTTCATGAACGTCAGAGGCGTAGGCGGCGATGATTGCGCCTTCTATGAGGCGGTGCGGCACGCCCTCCATGATGTGACGATCCTTGAAGATACCCGGCTCGCCCTCTTCGCAGTTCACTACAAGGTATCGCGGCGTGTTCATAACCGTCCGCGCTCCACGCCATTTCAGCGCCGCCGGGAAGTAAGCGCCGCCGCGTCCGCGCAGCCCGGATGCCAGCACATCCTCTATCACATCCTCCGCCTGCATTGACAGGGCGCGAGCCAGACCGCTATACCCTCCGCTCAGGATGTAGTCGTCAATACCAAGAGCGTCTAACATACCGCATCCTGCAAGGGTCAAGCGGTGTCTGCTTGTTCAGGAAGTCAGACGGATCGGAAATCTCCGAGTCAGATGGGATCAACAGACTTGATGAATGAGAACCCTTTCCGCACGTTCTCGACAGTCATGTTCCATTGCTCATTGAGATGCCCGCTCGGCAGGGATCACGGATACTTTGGGAGCGCCGAAACACGCGCCGTCACAGCCGGCTGTTACCAGATAGGCGTCCTGGGGCATGGCTTGAGCCACTGCATCCGCAACATCGTCCGCGCCAACCGCCTGCGAGCAGTGCCCCATCTGCACCACAATGCGGGTCATGCCCGTTCGCGCCCTTTGCCCTTCGGTAGCAGAATTGCGAAGTGGACTCCACAGCCCTAGATACAGCGTCCGTCAAGACGACACCTCCTGCACGATGCCGCTGAACGACTCTGCGTTGACTCTGCCACGCCACACTCCATCAATCTCAACTGCTGGCGCGACGCCGCAAATGTAAGCGCAGGGCGTCTCTTCCAGTGTAACCGAGTCCCGCAGACCGTCGGTGCCGAGTTCGGCGTGCGCCTTCTTTACAAGTTCCCTGCCGCCATTGAGCCAGCAGCTCAGCCCCGTGCAGACTCGAATCACGTGATCGCCCGGTTTGAGTATGCGAAGTTCGGTGTAACTCGTAGCAGCCCCGTACACCTCGCTCGAAGGTATGCCAAGATGCCAGCCCACTACCTCCATTGCCCAGTCCGGCAGGTAGCCAAACTCGTGCTGCAAGAAATGAAGCGCTGGCAGCAGTTGGCCGCGATTGCGCGGAAAGTTCTGCCGCAAAGTGGCCCTTAATTCGTTCCTGTCTCTATTCAACGTAGCCTCTCATTGCACCGATATTCAGAGCGAAGGGACCGCTTCTAACACAACATCCTCCAACCCCAGTTCCTTAAGCTTCGCGGCAGGTATGGTACCATCCTCGCGCCAGCCACGCGCTAGGTAGTAGGCCTGCACCATCATATCCAGGTCCTGCCTGCTCAAGCCAACACCTTCCACAACTCCCGTAGGGAGCACTTCGTCAAACACTCGCGGTGGCAGGGTATCGTCATCACGCGACCAGCCTTCTCGGATATTGAACTGCTTCTTCAGGTTGTTGATGCGCTCGCCTGCCAACTGAAGCTCCTCTGCGGTCATATCCCATCCGGTGATATGGCGGTATATCTCAGCCGACTCTTCGTATAGGTCGCCGAATGCCTTTCTCAGGAACTTACACCATATCAGCGAGTCCAAGACTGCGGAGAAGTCTTCGCCCTCAGCAGTAATGCGCCCGCGCACCTCATCGACTTTGAGTCTATCGACCCGCGCCGAAAAATCCGCTTCGTAGGCGGAAGAGCGATTGTGGCACGCCCCCCTGGTGCTAACCGCGAGGCCAAGCGCCATCGTCTTCAGGCTGCGGGGTTCGTAGCCCGGCATCTCCAGCCTTTGACTTGCATTGCCCACGCATCCGTCCCCTGCCCGATTAACTGCGCCGCGCCTCTGCTGCCTTCCGCAAGCAAGTCGCCGATACCTTTGCGTTCAGCGATGAGCCGCACACATTCGAGGAGTTCATCTCCACTGCCGAAGCGCAGGTCAATGCCGTCTGTGTCTTCGGTGGTCAGGATGCCCCGCTCGAAGCACTCCATCGCCCACGCGATAGTCGCGCCCACGCTGATAGTATCCATGCCAAGCTCATCGCAGAGAGTCGATGCTCGAATGACGGTATTGCCGTCCGCAACACCAACCAGCGGACCCAACGCAAAGGCGCTTTCGTACTCCATGCGTCCTTGCGCCTTCTTGCCTTTATCGCTCGTAACCAGAATTTTCTCGCAGCCAATGGTGCAGTTTGCGCAGTGGGCGTTCTTCACGAAATTCGACTCGTGGAATTTCTCCGCGCTCACGCCTTCTGCTCCGTCGAATGTGGACTGCTGAAAATTGCGAGTAGGTAGTGTGCCAAGGCTGTTGAACACCGACACATTCGCCATGGTGCCGAGCGTCCTGTACTTCTCGGTTGCTGGGCCGAGACTGCGCCGAGTAAGGTCAGCGCCGATGCTATTCAATGCATCGTGATCACGGACAGGAACAGCATGAGTGCCCCTAACCGCGATTGCCTTGAGATTTTTTGACCCCATCACCGCCCCGGGTCCCGTGCGGGCAGCCTGTCGCCCTCCATCGTTCGTGATGCTGGCGAAGCGAACAAGGTTCTCACCGGCAGGCCCTATGCAGGCAACGCGAGTGCGATGCCCTAGTTGCTGCTTGATCGCCCGTTCAGTGTCGAGCGTAGTCATCCCCATGAAACTGCGAGCATCGAGGAATTTCACCTCACCGTCGTCGATGGACAGCAAGCACGGTGATTCGCTCCTGCCGCTAACAATTAGCGCGTCGCAGCCCGTTTTCTTCAACTCGGTCGCCATGAAACTGGACGACAACGAGTCGCCTATGAAGCCTGTGAGCGGGGACTTGGTGAGCACGGCGAACTTGCTCGATGTGGTGAGCCTGCTTCCCACAAGGGGGCTTGTAACGAAGATAAGCGGATTCGCAGGGTCGTAAGCATCTATTCCCGGAGGGCAATGCGTGTACAGCAGATATGTGCCAAGGCCCGTACCGCCAATGAATCGGCGCAGCACATCCGCGTCGAGCGTCTGCCAGTAACTCTGTTGTCGTGTGAGGTCAACGACTAGCGCCCTGCCATTGTAGCCGTAAAGCCCTTCCTGGCCGTTAATCAAAATGTTCACACCCTACGACAATGTTGCCGCGTGATTGGCGTTTGAGCCTGCGACTTGCGCACATTGTACCATGCAGGGGAAGTGCCGCATTAGCCACCTGCCTGGCTGGAGAAAAGAAGGAGCGTATCGCCGTCTCTGAGCGTTAATTCATCACCTTCAACGAACTCAGTGGCATTCAGATTGAGCGTGTAACTCGCCAGCAAGCCGCTCAGGTCGTCGCGCAAGGCCACACCGACCAGTTCAGGGCAGATTCGCGCAAGAACCAACGCCAAGTCCTTAATGCTTCCATGCGCCGGGACTCTCGTCTCTATCAGCTTACGTCCACAGGCCATGCGCGCCGTGCCGAACAGCTCGATGGAGATGCATACGGTCGATCCCACGGCGCTGCTACTTGCCCTCTTCAACGAGCGCAAGCGCCCGCTCAAGGTCGTCAGGCCTGTTCACATTGAAAAAGCTCAGGCGCTCAGCGTCGAAGCTGTCTATCTCACTCTCAGATACATACCTGACGCGCACATCGTCGAAGAAGCCCGCAATCTTCAACTGACCGGCCTCGAGCCGGCTCTCTATATGCGGCAAGCATGCCTTCGAGTAGGCAGCGTGTGTGGGTTCCGGGTATCCGTCAAGCAGGGGCACAACGGCGTCATAGTCTTCACGCAGTGTGAGCATGTGAGAGATCAGGTCTGTGTTGAGGAAGGGCATGTCGCACGCCACTACAAAGCCCCAATCCGTGTTTGCCACCGTGAGACCGCTGAATATACCGCCAAGAGAACCTGAATCAGGATAGATGTCCACAGCGACTCTCGCTTCATCAGGAAGCGGAAGCTCTGCGCCGCGCGCCTCGTTGTTGACCACAACGACAGTCTCATTCGTCAGGGTGCTGAGACGACCAATAACCCGCGCTATCAGCGGCTCGTCACCGAAAGGTTCAACCGCCTTGTCACGCCCCAGCCTTCGGCTCAGCCCGCCCGCCAGCACTATGCCTGACAATCCCGTCATTCTGTCCATCCTGTTAATCAGTTTCAGTCCAATGCTAGTCCAGCTCCGCCACCACATGCCCCATCGTCGCGGTTTCGTACCCACCAAGGGCATTCACTTCAGCCTTGAATGCGTCACTTCTAATGAGCGACAGTACAAACCGCACTCTCTCGCTCTCATAGTGTTCTGAAGGTATCACAAGGTCATACTGCTCTGACAGCAGAGGCACAAAGTCCAGCCCCATCGCGTTAGCAGCAGACAGGATGCCCAAGCCCACATCAGCGCGACCGCCCGCAACAGCAGCGGCGACGGCAAGGTGCGTGTACTCTTCGCGGTCGTACCCTTGAATGCTATCGGGTTCGATGCCCAACTCGTTCAACTTGTAGTCAAGCAGCAGGCGCGTCCCTGAGCCTCGCTGCCGATTGAGAAACACTATGCCGTCACGCGTCAGATCGTCCAGAATTTCAATGCCCTGCGGATTGCCCTTCGGCAGGATAAGCCCCTGTATGCGCTGCACAAGATTGACCACTACGACGTTTCTGCCTCTTAGGAAGCGCCGGATAAACGAAAGGTTATATTCGCCGGTCGCCTCATCCAGCAGGTGCGAACCTGCAATGTGCGCCTCCCCGCGCGCCAGCGCTATCAGCCCGCCCATACTGCCTACATTCGACGATGCAAGAGTCATATTCGGGCGTTCGCGCCGCACATGGCTTGCGAGCAGGTCGAGCGTCATATCATGGCTTCCGATTGCAACGACCGTCTCTTCGATAGCCTCGACAGGCCGCAGCAATTCAACTTCCACCTCTGCCCCAGCGTCCATCCCCTCAGAAAAGCGCGGAATCTTAACTATGCCGTCAGCGCGAACGAGAGACATAATCACACCCGCACCTCGCTCTACCGGCGTTGCCACAAGTTTCTCGCCCACGCGCCCCAATCGCACGCGCAGAAACTCGTCCTCGCCCATCGGCGACAGCGTTTTGCGAGTGATATTCGCCTTCACAATGCTGCGATTGGCGGAAGGCACGCCCAGCTTGCGCTCAATCAGTGGCTTCACGAACAATTCGGTTGTCAGCGCCGCCGACACTGGATAGCCAGGGATACCTAGCACCGCCTTGCCATCCACGACTCCGAGCGCGACAGGATGCCCTGGTCGAATAGCCGTACCATGCACCACCAGTTCGCCAAGAGTCTCTATCACACGGGCAGTATAGTCCTCGCTTCCCGCCGACGACCCAGCGTTGACTAGGACTATGTCATGCTGCTGCGCCGCGTCACGAACCTCGTTTAGCAGCGTGTCGAAATCATCCGGTACGGCCTGTAATGTCGTGGCTTCTCCGCCCCACTCCTCGACCATGCCCGCCAGCACAACGAGTTGAACTCGATAATATCACCCGGCTTCAGGTCGCTTCCCACCTGCACAAGCTCGTTGCCCGTGGGAATTACGGCAACGCTCGGCTTGCGACGCACCGGAAGTTCCGATAGCCCCGCAGCAGCGCAGGCACCGAGGTCAACTGGACGTAGCGTGTGGTTCTCAGGCAGCACCAGTTCTGTCGCAACTATGTCCTCTCCAAGAGGGCGCACATGCTGGTACGGCGCGGCAGGCGACTGTATTTCCAGGGTATTGCCGTCAACCTCATGCACCACTTCTACCATGATTACGGCGTCAAAGCCGTCAGGCACAGGATCACCAGTATCCACCCAGACCGCCTGCTTACCTACGGCTAGTTGCAACGGAGAAGTCTCAGTTGCGCCGACGGTGTCCGAGGCTCGAACCGCAATCCCGTCCATAGCCGCCGAATCGTAGTGTGGTGAGGAAATGTTTGCCCAAACTGGTTCGGCCGTAACCCGCCCTCTCGCACTGTTAAGCGCCACGATCTCAGACTGCGTGTGCTCCAGTGCCCCAGCGCCCTCCAGCGCGCCAAGGTACTGCTCGAGCGCATCCTCAAGGGGAATGTCGCTGAGATAGTAGCGGCGGCCATGTCGGTGGGAGTGGGTCGTCAATACACTTTGTCCTAAGAACAAGCAGATGGGGTCAAAATGCTAAAATACGCGCACATCAACTGACTCGCCTGCATAGAGGCCAGACTTATCCAACGGCACTTTGACGACGCCGTCCGAGCGAATCAGGGTGTAAATGAGGTTGGACTTGCCAAAGACTGGCTCCGCGCTGATTACATCGCCAGCACGTTCCATTCGCACCGGCACATAGTCTTCGCGTCCCGCCGTCGATGGTATGTCCCGAAGCAGCGTCGCCTGCGCGGTCGGCAGTGTGGGAATACGCTTGCAGCCGCTAAGATGGAATATTGCTGGACGCACTACCAAATCGAACACGACCATCGCAGACACTGGGTTGCCTGGCAGTCCAAATACGGGCTTACAGTCCACCATACCGATGACCGTCGGCTTGCCAGGCTTGATGGATATGCCGTGCACGATTACGCCCGGCTCGCCGAGGCTATTGATGACGTCGGCGGTCAGGTCACGGCTGCTGACAGAACTCCCCGCAGAGAACACCAGGGCGTCGCATTCAGCCAATCCTTGAACTGCTGCAATGCGCTGCGCCTCAAAGTCGTCTGGTGCCAACGCAATCGGCTTGGGCTTCCCGCCTGCCTGCGTAACGAGGGCAGAAATGGTGTAAGTGTTAATGTCGCGTATCTGCCCAGCGCCAACCTCGGAGCAAGGTGACACAAGCTCGTCGCCTGTCGAGATAATCCCCACTAGCGGCTTACGATTCACAGCAACTTGGATGATGCCCAGCGCAAGCATTCCGCCAATGTCCTGTGGGCGAATCAGCTGCCCTTTGGCAGAATGACATCGCCTTTACGCACATCCTCTCCTACCTGCACGACATTCTCGCCGGGCGCCACCGCACGCAACACCTCTATCGCAGTTTCGTCCAGAGCCTGCGTCCGCTCAACCATCACCACAGAGTCCGCGCCTTGAGCAAGCATCCCTCCCGTGTAAGCCTTCGCGGCCTGGCCAATACCAAGACTCACAGTTGCAGCCTCGCCCATCGACACTTCGCCGACAAGGTCAAGGTACGCTGGCAGTCCTTCGCTTGCGCCAAAGGTGTCCCGCGACCGCACGGAATACCCGTCCATTGTCGAGCGCGCAAAGGCAGGCAGGTCTTCGTGCGAATAATGTCTTCAGCCGTAATACGACCGAGCGCTTCTGATGTCGATATGACCTCGGCGCCTACTCCGAAAGGCAGCATCGGCTTTACCGCCTCGAATGCAGCGTCCGGTGCAAGCACATTGAAGAACTCAGGCATCGCATCAACACTTCATAAATTCGTCATAGGCGATCGGCCTGCCGATCTACTGTGAAAACTGTTCGTACCGCTGCAAACCGACTGCCCTGACCTACAGCCCCAATATATTCCCCGCAGCATCCACATCGAGCGCGCGCGGCGAACCTGGCAGTCCCGGCATCGTCATTATGCTTCCGGCGATCGGATAGATGAAGCCCGCGCCCACCGATGCACGCACGTCATTGACCTCGAACGTGTAACCTGAAGGCCTGCCCTTCAGACGAGGGTTGTGCGATATAGACAAGTGCGTCTTCGCCATGCATACCGGCAGGTCGCTCCACCCTAGCTCTGTGTAGCGGCGCAGAGGTCTCCGTGTGGATGGCGCCCACGAAACATCGTCCGCTCCGTACATCTTCTGCGCCAGCGCAAGCACCTTGTCTCGAATCGAAGCGTCCTCTGGATACATGTAAGTAATTTCTGGGTCGTCTCCGGAAGTGGCCTCGATTACGGCCTCGGCGAGATCAACGCCGCCTGCACCGCCCTCGGTGAAAACGCGAGTGTCCACGGCAGCGAATGCGCCCGCCTCTTCACAGCCTTGTTTGACTATCGCAAGCTCGCCTTCCGTGTCGGATGGGAACCTGTTAAGCGCAACGACTACGGGCAAGCCGAACGAGCGGATTGCGCCAATTAGATGTACCAGATTCGCCATGCCCCGCTGAACTCTTTCTTCGCTGGGAGTATCGAGCTCGCGTCGCAGTGCTCCACCGTGCGATCTGAGCGCGCGCACTGTCGCCACGATGACCGCGCCACTCGGCTCTAAGCCGTTGAATCGCGCCTTGATGTGCATGAACTTCTCGAAGCCCAGATCCGCGCCAAAGCCCGCTTCGGTCAGCACATAGTCGGCGTATCCAAGCGCAATCCTGTCTCCCACCACTGAGCTGCAGCCGTGCGCGATGTTGCCGAACGGCCCCGCATGCACTATGACCGCCTGCCCTTCCGTTGTCTGCACGATGTTCGGCTGAATCGCATATCGCAGCAGCGACATCATCGAACCGACAGCGTTCACGTCTTCAGCCGTAACAGGCTCTCCCGAATCGCTCAGCCCAACCACGATGCGACTCAGCCGTTCTCGCAGGTTTTCGAGACTGGACGACAGCGCAAGCACCGCCATAATCTCGGATGCCGTGACAATGTCGAAGCCGGATTCACGCATGGGGGAGCATTGGGGGAACCGCCTATGCCCGCAACAATCGTGCGAAGCGCCCTGTCCTCGACATCGGTCACGCGCCGCCATGTGATACCCGTAGGCCCAAAGCCGGGAATCTGCCCGCGCTGCGCCACATTGTCCGTCAGCGCGGCTAGCAAGTTGTGAGCCGAACCAACGGCATGTGCATCGCCCGTGAAGTGGATGTTCACCTCATCCTGCGGCTCCACGAGAGACAAGCCGCCGCCCGTGCCGCCGCCTTTGATGCCAAATATGGGTCCGAGTGAAGGCTCTCGCAGCGTCGCAACGACCTTCTTGCCCAACCTCCCGAAACCCTGTGCCATGCCGACGGTCGTGGTCGTCTTGCCCTCTCCGGCAGGCGTCGGAGTAATGCCTGTTACGACGATGAGCTTGCCTCGCTTGCCGCCCGTGCGTTCGGCGCTCAACGGTATCTTAGCCTTGTAGTGACCCTGCGGGATGAGTGTCTGAGTGTCCAATCCCAGCTCAGCCGCGACATCCATTATTGGGCGCATGTCTTCTGCTCCTTCGTAGTACCAACATAGTTGGCAAGTAACCAGTTCTCGGATCAGCGTGCCTCAGGCAAGCCACACGCATTTTAGCACGTGCGCCCGTTTCAGGGATTAGGCCACCGTTTAGTCCCAGTTGAACACCACTTTACCCGTAGTCGCGCCACTGAACAGCGTGAAGGCCTCTTCGGCCTTATCCAGCGTGAAACGGTGTGTGATTATGTCGCTCAACGGAATTTCGCGCTCCACGACCCAAGTCGCCAGCTCTTCCAGCACCGTCTTGCTAAAAGTCCACGAGCCGAACAGGTTAAGCTGACGGTGAATGATGTCAGGCGACGGTTCGACGGTCATTGTGCCACCCTCCCCGACGAGGCAAGCGCGTCCCCAAATGCGCGTGCTGCGAATGGCGTTTGCGCGCACATCTCCGATACCCGTGGCGTCCAGTGTGCAGTCTGCGCCCCTGCCGCCTGTCAGCTCATATATCGCGCTCACCGGGTCATCCCGCATCGGGTCGATGCTCTTCCACGCGCCTGACGCCTCAGCAAGCTCCCGGCGCTCCGCAACCGGATCAACGGCAATCACGCGAGCGCCCATCTGTGCCCCGAGGAATGTGCCGCTCAGTCCCACTGGACCCTGCCCAAATACCGCAAGCACATCGCGCCCCGACACGTCGAGCCGACGCAGAGCCTGGTATGCCGTGCCCGTTCCGCACGCTATCGCTGCGCCCTCTTCGTAGCTCAGACCGTCCGGCATTGGCACACACATGTAGTCCTCGATGAGCTCATAGTCGGCGTTGCCGCCGTGCGCCCCCGAGCCATAGACCCTTTGGTACTCGCTCTGGCATAGCTGCGTCCAACCGGTCTGGCAGTATTCGCATCGCTGGCAGCCGCTGTAATGATGCACCATCACGCGATCGCCGACACGCACATTCCGTACACCCGCGCCGACTTCAGCCACAATGC
The DNA here is from genome assembly GCA_030341885.1 of Geodia barretti. Taxonomy (NCBI): domain Eukaryota; kingdom Metazoa; phylum Porifera; class Demospongiae; order Tetractinellida; family Geodiidae; genus Geodia; species Geodia barretti. The sequence continues at coordinate 48,612 of CASHTH010001587.1, forward strand.
CGCAAGGCTCATGGCCGGTAATCACTTCAGCGCGGGGGCCAAGCTCTTCCAACGACGAGCGGTACGGCCGCAGGTCGCTACCACACAGCCCGGACGACTTCATTTCCACGACGACCTGCCCCGTACCCGGCGACGGGTCTGAGAATTCTCTGATTTCCAACTTGCCGTTACCCGTAAATACTACGCCGAGCATATTTGCACCTCCGGCTTACTAAAAGCTCTTTTCGTTCCTAGTGAACTTGTCGGACAATTAGTCCTGCTGAAAAATACTGCCCATAATGCTTAGGTATGTTGACTCTCGTCATACAGTAACGCACCTGCTATCGACACCACCGACCCGCCCTGAGGGTCGGCCGGACACTGATCATAGCCCATAGATTCGCCACGCAGGCTTCTTCCGTTCAGATACTCCAGCATAAGATAGATCGGCGATATGCCGCATATCCGGCGCGAGTCCGATTCCGCGCGCGAACGCTCGAAGAAAGCCGCGCCATCCCCGCTGCAGATGTCAGTCATCGACTCGCTATCCGCCGCAGCGAGCTTGGCGCGCGCTATTGTATCCAATGGAGTATCAGCCCCAAATGCTGGCCCCAGATGCGCCAAATCACCTGCCGCGATGACCAGAGTGTTGCGAGCGGTCGTCGCATATCTCAGGTAATCGAGTGCCGAATTTAGTTTCATATCCTCCGATGGATGCCCATTTCCCGCCACAAAGTGATGGAACGAGCCGCACAAGATTGGCACGACGGAGCATGCGCGCCCATCGAGAAAGTGATGCAGCCACACAGACGCTAGCTCGATGGAATGCTCATTGATATGGTGAATTTCCTCTTGGTATGCCCGCTTCTCGCCAAGGACATCGGCAAGTCCGTCAACTATATCCGTGTCCGTAGGCAAAGTGCCGTATGGCGTATGATAGCTTTGTCGTGTCGGCGTAATCATGCCAAGCCCGCCTGAATGGTCGGTTCCGAATATAATGACCAGCTCCACATCGTCAAGCGACGGCTTGGCGCGTTGCCACAACTCTGCGTATGTTCTGTTTCCGCGCGCGTAGTCTATGTGAGGGCATAGCATACCGACGAGTGCGTCGGACTGAGCATGGCTGTTCTCCTGCACCGGCGTCTCTGCGCAGTAGCCTCCCATCGCACTTCTGAGACCTGCCACATCTCCCGGATACACGGGCCCAGCATGCGACGGTGGACGATGCCTTGCCTGCCGATAGCGCCGCACCACCTCGGCGGCGGCATCCTGATACGCGCCGTTTTCCAGCAGTAGCGCATCGTCGAGCTGCTCGATAATCTGCGCGATGACTTCTTCGGGAAGAGTGTTGCCCGTCCGCACCAGCAAACCCGAGCGCAGTCCAGAAACATCCCGTGTTCCATCGCATAGCGACAGCAGTGGCGCGAGAGGCTGTGGTATCAGAGCCCCATCCCTGGCTATGCCAAGGCTATCGTGCAGATAAATCATGCGCTGCCCCTGATAATCCACTAGCTGCGGCTCCAGTAGCCTCAATTTTGGATGCGTGGGAACGCTCCGACCCGATTCCCTTGCCAATCCCGTCACCTCCGTTTTGCCACAGTCAGCGCCTGTTCGCGCACTGATGCCGCGCTGATTATAGACCAGAAAGGAGGGCATGGCTATCGGCGCAACGAACACCTGCGCCACACAAGATTGACCAAATCTTGCACGCAACCTCGTTGAAAGTGGCGAATGAGCCTGTGCTATAATTGCACTCCAGTAAGTTCGCAGTCGCCGAACATGCGCATTTGGCACGCCTTCCGAGACGCGCCAATTTGGGCAAGGGAGAGACGTGAAAGCATGTTGACAGAGGGACTCAATGGCTCTGTATGAAGACCTAAAAGTGTTTAGCGGCAACGCACATCGCAAACTGGCGAAGGACATTTGCGCCTACTTGGACATACCTCTTGGCAAGTGCGAGGTGTTCAAGTTCAGCAATGACAACACCTTCGTCAGGATACTAGAGAACATTCGCCAGCAAGATGTCTTCCTCGTTCAGCCCATCGCCTTCCCCGTCAACGACCACATCATGGAGCTCCTGATAATGATCGACGCCGCCAAGCGCGCATCGGCGGGTAGGATCACCGCGGTTATTCCCTACTACGCATACGCTCGCAGTGACAAGAAGGACCAGCCACGCGTGCCCATCACGGCCCGCTTGGTGGCAAATCTCATCGAAACGGCGGGAGCAGACCGCGTGCTCACCCTCGAACTCCACGCTGGTCAGATACAGGGGTTCTTCAACGTTCCTCTCGACGAACTCAGCGCGATTCCTAATCTCGCAAATCACTTCAACGCCAGAAATGTCAAAAGCAACATCGTCGTGGTGGCGACGGACGCCGGAGACGCGAAGCGGGCCCGCAACATGGCGAACAGGCTTGACGCTCCGATCGCCATCGTGGAGAAGGTGCGCATCGGCAATCAGGAGCGAGTCGAGGCTGCGACGCTAATCGGCGATGTGCGCGACAGGACCGCGATCATCGTTGACGACGAAATTGGCACCGGCGGCACTGTCATCGCCACCGCCGACACGCTGCGCAACCACGGCGCCCGCGACATCTACTGCTACGCCGCTCACCCCGTTCTCGCGGGAAAGGCAACCGAGATATTGGAAAAGAGTACGATCAAGGAACTGGTCGTTACCGACTCCCTGCCCGTCCCGCCCGCCAAGATGGGGACGAAAACCAGTGTAGTATCGGTCGCGCCGATCTTAGGGGAGGCGATTCAGCGCATCCACAGCGGCACTTCCGTCGGCGCTATGTTCAACGGCGGCGGCACGTAACATCTCCCCTTTCTGTCATCTGCGCGCAGGCGGCTAGCCCATCCTAACTGGTCGCCGCCAAAGCTTCCCTTCTACCCGCCTTCAGTCTCGATTTGCCAAGTAGGTTATAATAGGCAGTAGAGGCTCGCCATGTTTGCCTCGGCGGCTCGCCGAAGCAAAGCGACAGAAGAGACCGTGGGACCAATTCTCTCGGTTGCGAGGCACGAATCTCTTGACTACGGGGCAGATTTATCATGTTGAAATTCACTCACTAATTTGCTTGGTGGCTCCAACGAAGGCGCGCTCAAGAAGTGCGCCGCAACGTTGAGGCCATAAACGATTTAGAAGCCGAGTTCGAGCGCATGTCCGACGCCGACCTCGTGACGCAACGCTACCGATTCCGTCAGCGCCTCGAAGCCGGCGAAGAACTCGACAAGATCCTGCCCGAAGCGTTCGCCGCGGTGCGCGAGGCATCAAAGCGCGTTCTCGGTATGCGCCACTTCGATATGCAGCTCATCGGCGGAATGGTGCTCCATCAGGGCAAGATTGCCGAGATGCGAACAGGCGAGGGTAAGACGCTCGTCGCCACTCTGCCCGCTTACCTTAACTCCCTGACAGGCAGCGTCCATGTTGTCACCGTCAACGACTACCTTGCCCGCCGCGATGCTCAGTGGATGGGTGAGGTCTATCACTTCCTAGGCGCATCGATTGGCGTGCTCCAGAATCAGGCTGCTTACATGTTCGACCCGCTCGCAGAGACTTCCGAACGAGGCATGGAGAAGCTACGCCGCGTAGAGCGCAGGGAGGCTTACGCCGCGGACATCACATACGGCACGAACAACGAGTTCGGTTTCGACTATCTGAGAGACAACATGGTCGTCGAACTTGCGCAGCGCGTGCAGACCAACCGCGACTTCGCAATCGTGGACGAGGTGGACAACATCCTCATCGACGAGGCGCGGACACCGCTCATCATCAGCGGCCCCGCGCAACAATCACCCAACGAATACCGCCGCTTCGCCCGACTCGCCACAACCCTGCAAGGTGAAGACGATTACTCCATCGACGAGAAGCACCGCACGGCGGCCCTTACGAACGAGGGCATCTCCAAGCTCGAAAAAGATGCTTAATGTCACTAATATCTACGGGCAGGAGAACTTCGAGCTTGTTCATTATGCCGAGAACTCGCTCAAGGCGCTGGCCATATTCGAGCGCGACCGCGACTATGTTGTGCAGAACGGCGAAGTCGTAATCGTAGATGAATTCACGGGACGGCTCATGACGGGGAGGCGCTACTCCGACGGTCTGCATCAGGCGATCGAAGCAAAAGAAAACGTCAAAGTGCAACGCGAGTCTGTAACCTACGCCACAATAACGCTGCAGAACTACTTCAGGCTCTACAATAAGCTGTCAGGCATGACGGGCACGGCTTCCACAGAGGGCGAAGAGTTCTGGAAGATATACAAGCTTGAAGTCGTAGAGATTCCCACCAATATGCCGATGATTCGGCAGGACGATCAGGACCTGATCTACCCAAATCAAGACGCCAAATACCGCGCCGTCGTGGGTGAGATCAAAGAGCGCAGCCGCGCCGGGCAGCCCATCCTTGTAGGCACTACCGACATTGACAAGTCTGAGATGCTCAGCGACATGCTCCGCAAGGCAGGGGTGGCGCACGAAGTCCTGAACGCCAAGCAGCACGAGCGCGAGGCGCAGATAATAGCTCAGGCCGGTCGTCCCGGCGCAGTGACAGTCGCCACAAATATGGCGGGACGCGGCACGGACATCATTCTTGGCGGCAACCCTGAAACCCTAGGCATATCCGAGGACGAGTGGCAGGCGGAACATGATCGCGTGCTTAAGCAAGGCGGTCTGTTCATCCTAGGCACCGAGCGCCACGAAGCGCGTCGCATCGACAACCAGCTCCGCGGACGTTCCGGCAGACAGGGCGACATGGGTCAATCACGCTTCTATGTCGCGCTTGATGACGAACTTATGCGGCGCTTCGGCGGCGACACCATCAAGCGCTTCATGGGCTGGGCTATGGAGGAAGAGGGGCACATCGAGAGCAAGGCAGTCAGCAAGGCCATCGAATCGGCGCAGGTCAAGACCGAAGCCTTCCACTTTGACATCCGCAAGCATCTCGTCGAATATGACGATGTCGTCAACACCCACCGAGACGTAATCTATGGGGAGCGGGAGAAGCTTCTCGGCGGCGCCGACCTCAAGGCAAATATGGTCTCCATGGTCGAGGCGAATCTCGTGGAGATGCTGCAGCAGTATCTCGTCGGCAACAATCCTGAGCAGTGGAATACGGAAGCCCTTGTAAGCGAGCTCAGCGGCATTATGCCCTTGCCGCCCGAATTCAGAGACCCTGACGACATGCGCGACTACTCCACCGAAGAGATAGAGGAAGGTGTGTTGGGACACGCCTCTTTCCTGTACGAGAAGGTTGAGGACGAACTCGGCGCCGACGAAATGCGCAACCTGGAACGCCATGTGATGCTGCGTGTCATCGACAGCAACTGGGTGCAGCACCTTACGGCGATGGAGAACCTGAGGCAGGGCATCGGTCTCCACGCATTCGGACAGCGCGACCCGCTCGTGATGTACAAGAAGGAAGGCCACGAGAAGTTCCAGGAATTGCAGTCCCGCATCCAGCGCGACATCGTGCATGCAATCTACAACATCGGCGATATGATGCAGCAGAACGCCCGACTTAATGGCAGCAACAAGGGCAACGCGAACGCCAACGGTCGCCGCCAGAGATCGAACGGGGCATCAGAGCGCGATAACGCCAGTGTGATGACCAACGTCGTTTCCAACCAGCGCGAAGCCGTCCCCGCGGGCAGCCGCAAAGTCGGGCGCAACTCACTCTGCCCTTGCGGAAGCGGCAAGAAATACAAGCGCTGCCACGGCGCATAACACCGACTACCCGCCGAATCTAAGGCAGCGTAAAGAGAGCGCTTTCACCCCAAAGAGAATGCTGGGGTGGGGACGATAAACACGCAATCCGCATCGTGAATCCTGTCAGAACGCCAGAACACTGAATTTCTGAGAAACTGAAAGATTGACCTGCATACCATGAACAACGCCCAGATAGCCGAAACATTCGAGAACATCGCCGGCCTACTTGAAATGAAGGGCGAGAAGGTCTTCACCATCCGCGCCTACCAGCGCGCCGCCCGCACCATCGAGCGCCTGCCCATGGAACTCCAGGACATGCTCCGCGACGAGCAAGACCTGCGAACGATTCCCGGCATCGGCAAGGCCATCTCAGAAAAGATCGCCGAGATGGTCGAGACAGACTCCCTGCGCTACTACGACAACCTCAAGACTGAGTTCCCAGACGGCATCCTCGAAGTAATGCAAATCCCTGGATTGGGACCAAAGACCGTGCGCCGACTCTGGCAGGATCTTGGCGTAACCGACATCCCCGGACTACAAGCAACCATAGATGACGGCAGCCTAGCGTCCCTACCACGCCTCGGCAAGAAGACCGCCGAGAACATCGCTCGCCAGATCCAGTTCCAACGCAGCCAGAGCAAGCGAATGCCAATCGCACGCGCGCAGCCGATCTGCGACAGGCTAATCGGATCACTGCAGGAACAATGCCCCAGCATTAGGCGCATCGTCCCCGGCGGGAGCCTGCGCCGTTTCGAGGAGACCATCGGGGACATTGACCTGGTATGCACCGCTGACGACCCCTCTCAAGTGCTGAATGCGCTCGTCGCAATGCCCAACGTTGCCGATGTAATCGGACACGGTGACACTAAGGCGTCCGTGTATCTCACCGACGGGATTCAGGTTGACCTGCGTGTGGTGAACGAGCGGCACTTTGGAGCGCTGCTGCAATACTTCTCAGGAAACTTGCAGCACAACATTCTGCTGCGCGACCGGGCAAACGCCCTTAACCTGTCATTGAACGAGTACGGAATCACAGACAGGGAAACAGGCGTCATCGAAGAGTTCCCCGACGAAGAGACGCTCTACAACCGTCTGGGCTTGCAATACATACCACCTGAACTACGACAGGGTGTCGGCGAAGTAAAGGCAGCCCTCGAAAACAGGATTCCGCGACTAGTCGAAGTGTCAGACATCCGCGGCGACCTTCACGATCACAGCGATTGGAGCGATGGGCGCGACCCCATGGAAGCGATGGTACTCGCGGTTAAAGAACGCGGCTTGGAATATCTTGCAATGACCGATCACTCTGTCGGCAGGGGAATCGCAAACGGGCTTAGTGTAGAGCGGCTCGAAAGGCACATGGCGCTTGTCCGCCAACTCGAGTGCGACATCGGCGGCATTCGCCTGCTATGCGGCACCGAGATGGACATCCGCGCGGATGGCAGCCTCGACTACGATGACGATGTTCTTGAGCGCCTAGACTGGGTGATAGGCTCCATTCATTCCGGTATGGGTCAGGACGTAGCCACAATGACTGAGCGTGTCATTAAGGCGATGCGCAACCCTCACGTAGATGTCATCGGTCACCTCAGCACCCGGCTCGTTGGCGAACGACAACCCGTAGAAGCCGACTATGAAGCCATATTCAGGGCGGCGGCGGAAACCGGTACCGCTTTAGAAATCAACGCCTCGCCGGAGCGCCTGGACCTCAGAGACAGCCACGCGGCCCGCGCCCGCGAACTTGGCGTCCCCCTTGCCATCAGTACCGATGCCCATACCATCGAAGCGCTGAACAACACCCGCTTCGGAGTTGGCGTGGCGCGCAGAGCGTGGTGCGAACCTCACCACATCCTCAACACTCTACCCTTCGGCAGTTTCCTCGAATATCTCAGGTTGCCCAAAAGCAAGAGGACGGAAGCGTTTGCAAGACTTGCACGAGAATGATGTCATCGATGCCGTCGCTCCGACTGCGCCCACAGACGGAGAAGACGCCGAAGCCATAGCGCACCTGCTAGGCGCGCTTGAGCGCGGGGTGGACTGGCCCACTGCGATACTGCAAACCATGTCAATTTGGCGCACTGCGACAGAAACTATAGGCGACAGATACAACAACTATTTCATCGACGGAGAAGCATTCGACTGGCTGCTAATGGCGGAGCGCCTGATCAATGTTGCCGGTGACCTTATTCCGAAGGACGAGCGTGAAACACTGCTCTTCACGGGCCGCTTCCCGGAGAGTTTTGATGCAGAAGGCTTCAGAGATTTGCTCGGTGTGCAGAAGCACAGCGGATACCTAAATTACTTCTACGGTGTGGTCGTCGAGGAAGCCTTGCAGCTAGCGGTTGAGCGCGAAGTGCATAAGCGCGAAGTCAGCAATGGCAATCAGTATCAGGACGACTTCACTGAAGAGGCCTTCTTTAGGATTTATCGGCGAGGCCGGACAGAACTCTTTCAAGATTTCTGCGACCAGATGGGCTATCCCGACGCGAGTTCAATGTCCCTCAGCCAATGCAAGGAGTTCTTATACTGGCTCTTCAAGCACCGCGTTCACATCTCGGACAAGGCCAAAATTGCAAGCGACACCCGGAAAGGCATGGCTCAGCTTCAGGAGTTGGCCAACGCCCAGCCCAACTCGACAGCCATCGGCTACGCCCCAGAACAACCCTAGACCCAACCGATTGTCAGTGGTGAGCATGCCGGATCACGTCCGGCCTCTATCCCCTCAGTCCTATCTAACAAACAAAGTCAGCCCCTTTCGCCATGCTCCTCGGGCGGCTTTATTCCGCGAAACATCTGCAACAGCAGGGCGTTGTAAACAAGCTTCGTAACAGCGCCGACCAGAAAGGGCGCACCCAGATACGCCACCTGCGCGATAATCCCCGCCAAAGTAGGACTGATTGTCTGCGCCGCATTGCGCCCAAGGTTATTCAGACTAGCCATCGCAGTCCTCGACTCCGCGGGCACGATTGCCATAGTGTACGACTGGCGCGTGGGTACATCCATGTCATTGCATATCTCGTGCAGCAGAAAGAACGCCACCGCCAGCCACACATTGAACGAAAGCGCCATCCCGATGAACATTAGGTTCGCAGCAACCTGCGTGAATGCCATCGTGTTCACAAGCCCTATGCGCGCAGCCACCGGCGCAGCAAGCGCAACCGACACCACATTAAGTAGCTGTGCCACAAAGAAGATGCCCGATATGCCGAGCAGGTCAACGCCGAAGCGGTTCACGAACCAGAATGATACAAAACTGCGAACTGCGAACCCACCGCCCAACGCGTCCAGCGCCGACAGTCCGGTCATCTTCCATATAATACCGCGAGCAGACGGAGCCCCAGCGGGAACGCTCTCCCTGCTCGCAGAAACCGCCTTCCCTTGCACTTCGATGCGCGGCGACAGGCGTGCGTACAGCAGAATAGCGCCAGCGGCAATGACGGTGTATATAACGAACATCAGCTTGAATGACGCCAGTTCGCCAATATCCGTCCACTGCTGAAACAGCACAGGCAGCGCAATCAGCAGAGCCCCCAGCGACCGCGTAAAGATAGTCACAAGGTTATACCAGCTAAACACCACCGTGCGCTGCGACGGCGCGGTAGCTTCTGCCAGCACGGCAGTATCCAGTGATATAAAGGCCGTGCGGTCGCCGCCCCCGGAAGTCGTCACCGCGAACACGCCGACCAACATCAGAACCACAATGTCTGAGGAAATCGAGAAGCCCACCCCGCCCGCGACCATCAGCAGCGACATTGCAATGAACATCCGCTTGCGCCCGATGGTGTCGCCCTTCCAGCTTGCCAGCGTGTTGGAAAGCGCGCTTCCAGCCATTATCGCGCTGAACACAAGCCCCGCCTGCAGCGCGCTGAAGTCCAGCAGCGTCAGGTAAACGCCCAGAAAGACACTGATAAAGCCGTAATCCAGCGTTCGCAGCGCAGCGGCAGCAACAATGATATTGCCGTCGCGTCCCACTTGCGGCATAATGCGTGACAGCATCAGCAGGATTTTCGCGCAGGCAGATGTCGCTCTTCGCCATTCCTGCTTTTGCAGGAATCCATCGCATTACGACGCCGAGCGGTAACTAGTAGCGGAAGCATTTCGACCTAAGCGCGGGCGCGCCCTACCCACCCTAGCCTTGCCAGAATATCCTCCGCCCTGCCCTTACGCTCTTCGATGCTCTCCAGCCGTTCACGTTCGCGCTCTACCACCTCGTCGGGTGCTCTTGACAAGAACCGCTCATCACTCAGGCGCACGGCAAGCCGATCCCTGTTGAGCTCGATGTCCGCGATCTCGCTGCGAAGACGTTCGCGTTCCTTGTCCAAGTCCACCAGTCCGCCCAGTGGGATCGTAACCACACCCTTCGACAGCACCAGCGAAACGCTGTCATTCGATATAGCACCGTTGCTCTCGGCGCCGAACTTCAACGGCTCCACACGCGCCAGCATCTTAATTACGTCCGCCTCTGCCTCCGCGACCGCGCCGTCCTGTGGCAGATCCAGCACCGCCTCGATGCGCTGATGTTGCTGTATGCGAAACTCAGCACGCAAGTTTCGTATCGAGCGCACGGTCTCCATTACCAGGGAAATGTCGTCCTCGGCCTCTTCGTCGTAGAAATCCGCGTTCGCATCCGGATACTCCGCTACAATCAGGGCGTCGGGCGCATCGGGATCGGCTGGACGCGCTCCTTCAGAGCCTGCCATATCTCCTCGGTCACGAACGGCATGAATGGGTGCAGCATCCGCAGCACGCGCTCGAGCACATAAGCGAGATACGGCAACGGCGACTCCTCGTCATCGCCATCGGACCGCAGCCGAATTTTCGCCATCTCAATGTACCAGTCCGCATACTCATGCCAGAAGAAATCGTGAATCGCCCGCTGCGCTTCGCCGAACTGGTAGTCTTGCATGAACTGTTCGACCTGCTCCGTCAAGCGATTCAGACGACTCATTATCCAGCGGTCTTGCCTGTGTGTGGGCAGATCGGGACTATGCCAGCCGTCAAGCGCCGCACCAGCGCCTTCCAGGTTGCCCATGACGAAGCGCGCGGCATTCCACAGCTTGTTGGCGAAGTTTCGGCTCGCCTCCAGCTTCTGCTCGTTGAGACGCTGGTCGTTGCCCGGCGAGTTCCCAATTGTCAGCGCAAACCTCAGCGCATCCGCTCCGTATATGTCGATTAGCTGAAGCGGGTCAAGCACGTTACCCCGCGTCTTGCTCATCTTCACGCCTTCAGGGTCGAGTACAAGCCCATGCAAATAGACGGTATGGAACGGCGACGCGCCCATATTTTCGATGCCCATCATCATCATCCGCGCCACCCAGAAGAAAATGATGTCGTAGCCCGTCTCCATCACGCTAGTCGGGTAGAAGTAATCCAGGTCCTCGCTGTCATTCGGCCAACCGAGCGTCGAGTGCGTCCACAGTCCCGAGCTAAACCATGTGTCCAGCACATCCTCGTCCTGTCTCAGCGCGCTAGACCCGCACGCGTCGCAAATTGTCGGGTCATCAAGCTCCACTATCACCTCATCGCAGTCGTCGCAGTACCATACGGGTATGCGATGTCCCCACCACAGTTGGCGGCTGATGCACCAGTCGCGGATATTGTCCATCCAGTTGAAATAGACTCTGGCAAACCGCTCAGGAATTATCCGCGTTTCGCCGCTTGCCACGGCGTCACGCGCCGGCTTAGCCAGTGGTTCCATCTTCACATACCACTGGTTCGTGATAATCGGCTCGACAACATTGTCGCACCTGTCGCAGTGCCCCACCGAATGACGATACGGCTCGATGTGTTCCAGCAGCCCGTCCTCTTCAAGTTGCGCGACTATTATTCTTACGAGCCTCCGACATGTCTTGACCCTCGTAAGGTCCGGCGTTTGAATTCAGCGTACCGTCAAGATTCATCACGCTGACACTCGGCAGCCCGTGTCGCTGCCCTATCTCGAAGTCGGTCGGGTCGTGGCCCGGCGTAACTTTCAGAGCCTCCTGTACCGAATCCAAGCTCGACGGCGTCGTCCCCAATGACCGGCAACCTTCTGCCAATCACAGGCAGCACCGCGCTCTTACCGATGTGATCCGTGTACCGCTCATCCTCCGGATTCACTGCTACCGCTGTGTCGCCCAGCAGCGTCTCAGGCCGCGTATGTGGCGACAACCAGCGCGCCACTGCCGTCCTCCAGCACATACCGGATGTTATACAGATTGCCGCTCTCTTCTTGATATTTCACTTCCAGGTCTGAGAGCGCCGTTCGGCAGCGCGGGCACCAATTGGTAATCCGCTCTCCTCTGTAAATCAGCCCTTTCTTGTACGAGATTTACGAAAGTCGCGCGCACTGCATTGCTCGGTCCCTCGTCCAGCGTGAATGCCGCGCGTGTCCAGTCGCATGACGCGCCTATTCGCTTCGTCTGCTCGTATATCCTGCTGCCATACCTATCTACCCACTGCCACACTGTTTCGTTGAACCCGTCGCGCCCTAAGTCATGGCGAGTTACGCCTTCACCCGCGAGCATTCGCTCCACAACCACCTGCGTAGCGATGCCCGCGTGGTCCGAGCCGGGTAGATATAACGCGGGGTGACCCTTCATCGATGCCAGCGCACCATCAGGTCCTCAAGCGCAATCGTAAGCGCAGTGCCCATGTGCACTCGCCGCGACCGGTAGAAATTGGGCGGTTGGTGGCATAGATAACGTGAACGGCTCGCGCTCATGGTCGATCTCCGGTTGAAGTACCGCCATCAGACAGAAGTCGTAGATGCGCTGCTCGACGCTTTGCGGCTCGTATGCTCGTGGAATCTCGCTCAAAGGCTTAGCCTGTGCCATATATTTCAATCCTCAAGTTACGGATGGATACAATACCGTCCATCCTGCGTATCAATGCCAGGTTTGTCCTAGCCGCTATAGATGTACTGCCCCCCAACCCGATCGCAGTTCAGCCGCGGTTCGATGCAGCCCCTCCAGCACGAACTCCACCGCAGAGGCAGCTGAGCGCCGCGTCTGCGATTCTTCGATGTCATCAATCAGTGCACTCGCCCATGTGAGCGTAGCTGGTCAGATAGTCTTCTGAAGGCACGTCGCTACCCGTCTCTATCGTCAGCGCTTCCTCAAATGCTGCGATGAGATCCGCGAACTGGCGCGCTGGTAATAGCGTACCGAATGATTCAGCACAGCCTTTTTCACAAGATCGTCGATTACTCGAAAACTCGCGCCCTCTTCCCACGCTCTCCATCTCATTTGAAACGGGTGGTGGAAGCAACAATGGCAGGAGATCGCTGACTCGTGGCGATGCGGCTCGCCGTGCCGTAGCTGCGCTTGAACGCCGCGCTCAGAATCGTCTCATAGTTGGCAATGGACACTCGCAGGCTGACACCCGAACGCTGGTGAGTCTGGGCTACGCGCGCCAGAGCCGTATCTCTGCGATAATTCCTTCATGTAATGCGGCACTTACGCTGCTATGGTATCTTCGAAGTTTGCATACTCCTGCTCCACAATACATATCTCTTCGTCCAGTGAGACGCGGGTAGTGCGTCCGAATCTGCGCCCGTAACGTCCTTCAATGGCGTGATGATACGTCCGCGGTTCGTGTAGTCCTCGGGTTGGTTCGCTGTCGCTATCAGGAAGACATCGAGCGGCAGCATAATGCGGTAGCCTTAACTTCTGGATTGTCCCGCTCCTGCTCAGGCTGAACAGGCTCACTGTATGCGCTCGACAGGTCGGCAATGTGTGATGCCGAATATCCTCGGTTGGTGCGCGGTCGGATTGGTTCAGACCGTAGTTGTATCGTCAGCTCGTCCGAAAGGTAGCGCCCTCGGCCACATGGATTGGGTCAACTCGCCTATCAGAGTCGGCGGACGGTGATGTCGGGAGTCGCCAGCTTTTCGCTATATCGCCCGTCCCGATGCAGCGCCCAGCGCAACAGTCGCTGTCATCGCCTTCCGCACGATGCGTAACTGCATTCCGCACAAATAGGCTCTATGTGGATCGCAGTTTAAGCTCGCACGGTCCATCACGGGCACTTCTTCGGCGAAAGCAGCGACACATGTGCCGAATATCAGCGGGACTTCGCATGCCCACGCTCGCCTAGCAGGATCATGTCCTGCCCAGCGAGAATCGCAGTTCTCCACTGCGGTATGACCGTATCTCAGCCTGACAATACCGGGGAAAGGGAAAAAAGTTCGTCGCACGTTCTGGATCTAACAATGAGATTATTGCGGATCTCTCGCGGATAGTCAGAGGCTCTGTAGCCGTCGCTCGCAGTCACCAAGTGTCTAGCCTTGCCGGGCATTGTCGCTCGCCATCCACTCTTATTTTCAAGCATGCTCTGCATTGCTGCTGTAATACCAGCAGACTCGTAGCCACCAGACCACGATGAACACAACAATAATAACAGACATTCCCGCACTGGCACACCGACCAGCGACAAACTGATATACTAGTAGGTGCGATGCAAAAACTATATCTGCAAGGACATGCGCGTCCGAATTCACCGAGAGTGAGAACGCCTCCGCCGCCGACGAACTGCCCATCTGCGATGATCCGCGCCGTACATCGGCTGGGACGGGCAGCAGTGGACCACGATGGATGAGCTGAGGCGCAAGGTTTGGTTCCGCCAATGAAGTCCGGGACCTTGGGACCCCGGTCTACCGGTATCGGCATAGTGCTTCGTTCTCTATTGGACAGCGCGCCCTGCGCGCTGCAGACGCATGCGGCAATGTACATATACGACGCTGCATCAGCCTGCTCGACGACCAGCCAGCGCATGCAGCACATACAGGCGCGTGGCGGATATACAGGCTATCTGCTTTTCGCACCCGCACTCTCACGACAGCACTGGTTTCGTGGAGCCTTGCGTTCGACGACGCGACGCGACCAGTCATCGTTCCGGAAGACACGACCCGCGCCACAAGTGATGACGACACGCACATGCGATACACTCCAATAAGACTGGGACGAAAAGACAGAGGACTGCCCGCTTGACACTCGGTATGCCGGCGCAACCAGGATCAAGGGCCTATGCCATCGTGTTGGCGCGGTCTCACTTGTAGGAAGCCAGCGCGGCTGCTTCGCATTGGCGACGGAGCGGACGGCACAAGGGGGCGCTTTTCGTAGGCTGATTCATCATCACCGTCGTTCAGACCGCCGGTTCGTCAGTTTCATGACAAGCTACCCAACTATATACCCCTTGCACAGCCTCGAGAGTGAAAACATCGAGCGCTGTGGAGCCTACGACTTCGACCGCAATTTACGGCGTGGGGTATGGTGGGGCCGCAATGTAACGCACGGGGGCAAGGAAGACAGTCCGGACGCTCGGCCTTCGCTACATCGAACATAGCCACGTGTAGGCGAAAATCAAGGAGGCAGCGAGTCCTACTCACGCCGCCCCATTCCAAGTCTTGCCTTAAAATCCCACTTCTCCCACATCACGCTCTTCTTACCCCCCTTTTTTCTCTCTTTTTCCCCTCTACCATTGTTTGCCCCATTCTAACCATGTGCACCCCACTATCCACAACCTTACCCGCCCTTACACCAACTCATCCTACTCGTCCCACACTTCTAACCCTTACTTTCCATCCAACCCATTACCCCTACCCCCCTTACCTCCTATATATTTCCAATCCACGCGTACGACAGGATACTGCCCTGATTGCACGCTCAGGTTCTGCATCGTAACTCTAACTGCGCTCAAATTCATAAGTGTCTCGAGAATCTGCCCTGCGAGATCTCTGCAACGCTCTCTATGCAGTCATTGCTGTCGCCGTCCATTACGGCCTTCACGATTCGTAGGCGGGAACATAGTCACCGCATCCGCCAGGTCGTCGAAGGCCGGCGACGCGTGCATCGCATTCCATCGTTACATCACAATGAAACGCTGCCCAGCGCCTTCTCGTGCGGACTACACCATGAGCCATAAATGCAAGCCCCTTCAGCAGGATCTTGTCGGTCTGTCTGTTAGATGAATCTCCCATTTCTGCGTCCTATTTATCTCTTATTTCTTTCAGCGTGCCGAGTCAGCCACTGTCCCTCATAGATTCAGCCAGTTCTAGAACCGCCTGCGCTCTCTTTACCACCGGCACATCCACCACCTTCCCGTCCAGCGATGTCGAGCCGCGACCTCGGCGACCGCCTCATCGAACGCCTCCACCACTCGCCGCGCCTGCTCAATCTCAGTGGCGGATGGCGAGAAAGTTTCGTTGATGATGTCAATCTGCGCCGGGTGAATGGCGAATTTGCCCTTAAATCCGTACTGCCTCGCGACGCTCGCATTCTCGCTCAGCCCGTCAGATCGCGGAAGCTGAAGTATGAGTGTCCAGCGCCAACACATCAGCGGCCCGCGCCGCCACCGCGATGCTGTTGCGCGCGAAATAGGTCTCGGTTTCCGACTCCGTCCGCTCGATGCCCATGTCGTTCGTGAGTCCTCAGCGCCAACGCCACGCCCACATATGCGCGCAGACGCCTTGCATATCTCATACAGATGAACTATCGCCATCGCAGTTTCTATCCACGGCACCAGTCTCACGCTGCCGACTTCGATTCCTGCCTTGCGCTCCAATGCTTCCAGTTTTTCGAAATATTTGCAATGTCTGCCGGCGTTCAATTTTCCCCACCGACACGCCATATATATACTCACCCACAACCGACGCCAAGTCATCGTCTAACAAGCCTGTATCCAGCGAGTTCACGCGCGGAATCACCGGAGTGCCACCCGACCCGAGCTGAGCAAGATATGACGACGTAACCTCGCGCGCATTCGCTTTCTCGTCGGTCGGTACGGAGTCCTCCATATCTGGTATGAAGGCGTCCGGCTTCAGTCCGACGCACGCTCCAGCATCCTCGGCTGGTTCCCCGGCACAAACAACAGGCTTCTCAATACAGCCATTCCTTCGCCTCCTAAACCGACATGCTCGTAGTCTATCTTGCTGATATACTACTGACATCATTGGCTAGTCCCAGCAGCACATCCATGTTAGCCTTCGTTTCGGAGAACGCAAGCATGAACAACGTCCCAAGACTGGAAGTCCTCGGCATTACCGGCATCCGGAAATAATCGGCGGTGAGTCGCTGGGAACTTTGATGGCAGACGCCGCGCGGGATCATCGCTACTCCCTTGCAGACCGACGATGTGCCTCGTCGTGGACGCACGAAGATAGATCGTCCAGGCAGAGCACAGACTCGTCGACCTCAACAATATTCCAGCCCTCATCCGCTCGCCCGGGTAGACTCTTCGCCTTCGCAAAAGAGACTCACAAGGAGGGGAGGACCCTCAGCCTCGTCGAGCTTGTCCGGCGCGAGAGCCTAGCGCAGTCGTCGCATGACTCCGAGCGCGGCAATCATCATCAGCGCGACACGCTTGGCTTCGTCTGCGCCCAACGCAGGCATAGATAACTCGAACGTCCCGGCGACGACAGTCGTCTGCCTGCTCCCTGAAGACTCCGACCGTATCAGCGCGCAAATCCGAGACGAATCAGACGCCATACCGGCGGCAGGCACGGATGTGCGATATATCTCCGACACATTCGGACGCGCCTGCCGGACGGCCACGCCAACATCGCCATCGCGAGTCGCGGGGCATGAACCCCGTAAATCGACTATCGAGGCACCCTCGATGTCAACGAATGGTCCTGAATTCTAAGACTACCGTGAACACACCTCGCAGCGGCAGACGAACTCGCGGCCGCCGCCGAACTCGTAACCGCCAAGGCGATCCAGGTCCCCGTAGCCCTCATTCGCGGCTACGAATACGAACCCATGGAAGACGCAACCATCGCCCCCCTAATCCGCGAACGCTCAAAGGATCATGTTCAGGCTACCTCACCTCGCCGCAGTCCAATCCATCGCTAGTCAGCGCTCTAAACTGGCACTCTCCATTCGCACGCTGCATCCAGAACATTGTACTCTAGACCGGCGTCCTGCTCACCACAAACGCCTCGCGCATGTCGCTCCAATCAGACGCCGCTCCGCAGCCTCTGCTATGCGGTCCAGAAATCCCCGCAGCCACGCCGCAAGCTCGGCAAACTCCGGAGAGTTGTACATCTCGATCCAGCGAGCGTACAACGGCGCGCTCGTCGGCACGCCCCTGTCATACAACATCTGCCCGATCTCGCTGTAACCCCACATGCACGGCAAGATGGAACTCGAAATCTCGCCGATGCTCCCCTGAAGGCGATCTATGCAGGAAGGTGGCGGGGTATAAAGCCTGTGTAGTAGGCGAAGGCCGCGTCGCCAGCAATTTCCTCTTCGTGATTCCGAACGTCCTCCGCAGAAATCAAATTTGCAGCGACATTAAGATTCAGGGTCTTCATCCAGCAAAACTTGGAGAACCACCCCTTCATCAACCTCCTCTGTCTTGCCGCGAAGCGCAATCCCCGGCAATAATACGATTCTCAGATAGAGGTAGTCCTTCCGCCATATAGATATCTGAATTTTCCAGATCAAGAGAAACCGTCGCCAATTCCAGTAAACCAGTGGATGGTGGTGTCGGTTATCCCATATTTCGGCGATTCCCGCCGCATATTCCTCCGAGATACCCATTTATCCCCTCAATCATTATCATCTTGATATATCTCGTTAGCCCCCACGCCCATGCTCTCGCCCCATCTTTTTTCTCACCGCCACTTTTCACGCATGCGACGCTACACGTGTCGACCGGTGAGGACATTCGCATCCAGCCTCCACATCGGCGATCTCGCCCGGCGAAAGGTCAATTGAAGGCGTCGGCCCACCCAAGTTATACCAATTCGACAATTGTATCTCAACGCGAACCCTATTATTAGCGTAGTTCGCTAACATTTCTCAACAGTTCCAAGAAGGCTGTTGTCGGTCGCATTGAAAATCACAATTAACGCGATAACGCACTGGTTGGTCAAAAGGTATCGACAAAGTCCATTACTGCGCCGCTTCCTCCTCGCCATCCCAGCGGCAGGACCTTCGCTTCACAGAACCTCGCCTCACCGCCCTGCTCGACCACGAAAACCCTCAGAACTCTCGCTAATCCGCTCAAATGCTCACCCGCCGGACTCAATTTCGCCGTATCCATTGCCGCTCCTCAGCGCAAGGGGCTATGGCAAGCACAGCAACAGCCGCACAAGCCGCCCATGGAACTATCAATCTCTTCATCAATCTCAACCCTTCATTATTGACTGTCAGTATCCTTGTTGCAAGGAAATCCCATGTTAGGGGCAGTTGTAGGCCTGTGATAATTGAACAAAAGCACGTCAACTACATAGAACGACAAGGAGCCCCGAAGGTTAGGGTCAAGTCAAGACTCTCTTTAACCAACTGAACCACACTTAGACGAAATTTAATCACAACATCCTATATGTTCTGTCATATATGTTAGTTCTAGACCCTACTCACAACCAACCGCGCCTACTCTAACGTGCTTCAAAAAAAGGTCAGCTCCCCTTCAATAGAACCGATCAATTCACCGCGATCGACTGACCGTATCCCATCGCC